>JANHZT010004368.1:353647-366255 GCA_032468215.1 Stegonotus admiraltiensis | reverse complement strand
GGACTACCATGGAGGGGATGGCTCTCTATCTGGTGGCTGCTCTATTGATTGGTTTTCCAGGGTCTTCCCATGGGGCTTTGTAAGTATCATAGATATTTCAGCAGAGGGAATAAAGCAGTGCTGGGGAAGCCTTGTGGTCCTTTGCAGGGTAATGAATTTACTTGCAGATGTCTCCAAACACGTTGGAGCTTTCTCAGAAAGTCCAATATATCCCATGAGAGGAGTAAAAGTGTTATAATCATCAGTAAGGGGAACTGACAGGCCCTGAAGTTCTAAGCTGAGGAATTGTCTTTGGAGTGAAGATTCTCTGGACAAATATAAAGACCTTTTGTTCTCAGTTATGGCTGGGGGCCCATCTATATTACCATTGCTAAGCAGAGTCAACAACTTCCAGAAAACAATAAGGTTGAATATCTAGAAAACAGTCATCCCACATTCTTTGTTTCTGATCTCTTCAAATAACCTTTTTTCAAGTAACCCATGGCTAAGATTTCAGTGACATAGAGACCTGCTTCTTTTGAGAAAATATTTATTTTGTTGTCCGTACCTATACTGGAAAACCAGATATGACTTTGCAGTAGGCATACAGTATGTGTAACTAAATGACATATGAGTGATAGCAGCCATGAGGCTGACTATACTGTATTTCTCTGGTCCCAATATGGAGTATCAGGTACTGAAAAAGCAAAAGACAGGAGGCAGAGAAGGTGATTTGTCAGTATACACATAACAACTCTTATTGCAGGAAAGAAAGGTAAGCTGTCAGTTCTGGTCCCATTTAGGATTGCAAACAAACTGTAGGTGTAAACCCAAAGCAGGGACATCTAAGAGAGAGGAACAAATCTCAACAAATCTCAACAGCTAGATGGGGATTTTGTTAGGGACTTGATGGGGAAGCCAAGTCGATTTATTGCTTTTAAAGGAACAGAAATCTAAATACTATAGCTACAAATAGGAGACAATGTTTAAGACCTTTAATGTAGAGTTTGTTTCCTTTTCACTTTGGGAAGGCAGTTGGAAGGGCAGGATTTGTGTTGGGGGTGTGGTTCAAGTGGTATTGTAAAAAGTGAGGCTTGTGGTCTTCCTACCTTTCCCTCCTCCTACCTTTCCCTCCAGAGTATGATCCTCCATGACTTGTTCCTTGTTAGAGTTACAGTAAGCAGAACTCAGAAAGGATTTTGTTGAATGTGTTTGTTTAACAATAATAATAGGTGAAACTACACTAGATGTACAAAATCCATGGTCAGGCCGTCTAAGACATTGTTTTAAAGGAGCAGCTCTTAAAAGTTCATAAACAGAATTGTAAATCCTAATTGTTTATGCTCAATTGCTGCTCTTTCGATTGATGTGAAGAATATAATGTAATATATGTATATATGGCTACAATTGTCAGCCCATTACAATAACACAAGCAACAGCTGTGCAATAATAGGTATGTGATCATTACAACAGAAGAAAGCAGTGTTTTGTAAAGGTGTATGTGGATTAGCACAATTAACTTAATTATTGACAAATATCACCATGAAACCTTATATGAGCTTCAGTTCTTGGCTAAGGGGAAGTACGTTTTTGTTAATACAAGGAAACATATGAAGGTATGCATGGTGATCATTCTTAGGCATTCATACTGTATTCCTGTGCACTCTTAGCCGCCCTGAGTCTCTGGAGAAAGGCGGCATATAAAATTGAACGAATAAACTCTGTGGAGTGTTGGCCAGTGGTGTTATTTGAAGTGTGTTGTACTTTTTTTAGTATAGTGGGCCTGGGAGATCCTGCTGGCCAGGCACTTTATGAATAAACTTGCTCATATCTCCTCTAACTTGGATGCTGGATGGGCAAGGTCTTCTCATGATACATGAGAGGTAACATCCTGCTAGATCATCTGGGATTTGTCCAGGCCTGTGGCACTGCAGTAGACATGGTCGTCTGTGGAATGAGCTTAGTTATCTATAAAGTAGATCTGGGCCCTCCTGGCTGATATGTACAGCTAGAGAGGAAAGGGTAGCTGGATACAGGAGGTGGCACATTAATAGTTGAGGGATGGATATATAAAAAAATGAACTTCTTTCGTTGGGGGCATGCAAGTGCGTGTGTGAGAGAGAGATGCAAAAAGAGTCAAATTAGGCATTTCCCAAATTTTTGACATGCTAATCCCAGAAGGTTCACCATTACTGTCTAGCCAGGACAATAATGCCCACTTTTCACCAAAAAGTCCCTCTTAACATGGCCTTCTCAGTAGCAGCTTTACTTTAGAGCAGGTTGATCCCCATCATTTTATTTTTTTCTCTGTTGCCTTGCAAGCTTCTGTACCAGAATTAAATTCCTTGAGTTAGGCATTTAACCAGACAAATATAACAAAGGGAATGCATATCTGATTTTACATGTATTGATTGCAGTGACAATAGCATTTACACAACAATGGAAAAGTGAAGAGATCCCAACATATGAAGATGTAATTTGACTTGGGACTTATTTTATCAATGGCTAGCTGACAAAAACAGGAGTTAGGGAAATATGTGAAAGGATCAGCGATATAAGGAAGCTAGGTTAACTTGGTAAAATAAATAGCATGATTATTACTGTTATTAATATTAATATAATTGATATTGATGCAATGAATATTGTTGTAAACACTTTGATTATTATTTCCTGAAATGATTTGTGCTCAGACAACACTGTTCAACTGAAATTGGAATTTTTGTATGTTAAAAAAATAAAATAAAAACTTATTACAAAAAAAAGAAGATTGGAACATTTTCCCAAGTCCCAGCTGCTGGGGCGAAATCTGAGATCCCATAGACTGAAAAAGCACCATATTGGGAAAGGTGCCTTCAGAACTTATTAAAGGAAAGAGGGACTGAAAACAGAAAGGACAGGGAAGGCAAGTTCAGCGGTAGCACCCAAACTGCATTTTGCCCTCTTCCAGTTTTCTCTAACAGCTGTTCTACAATCAGTTGAATGACAGTGGCTGAAGTCTTCCTCCTGCTATCATGTAACCCTATATTATAAAACTACTAATTATAAATTCTTATAATTATAAATTATTATTATAAATAAGCAGTACTAGAGTTATCTGTCTGTCTGGAGACCGAGATAGATTCACATTTAAAGATCTGTCTGCGAAAGATGTAATTTATTAGCCCTTAGTTTCTGGGGTTGATTCCGCATCTGTTCTGCAACACTGCAACACTACTGTGTTGCATGAATTCTGGTGTGTGGATTAGGGTGTGTGGGGGCAACTTCTGAATGGTGAGGAGTCTCAGGAGACTGTGTGGTCTGCAGTGATGTCACTGTTGGTCAACATTTCCACCACATTTTAGGCAAGGGTTGGGGATTAAAGATGGAAATCCTTAATTCCTGGGGAAAAAAACAACTTGATCTCACTTTGTCAAAATCTAGCCATTTTGCAGCCAAATTTCAGCAACATAGTTTCAGGTGCAGGGGTCTGCATATGGGTTACTGGAGGACTGTATGCAGGGTGGGTTATGCCTAACCTTGGATGAAGGAACAATTCTATTTTTCTTCTTCATATCTGAGATCAAACTCTTTTCTTTCATAGAAAAGGTTGCCCTTCTTTAAGCTGCAAGGGGACACTGCGTTGTTCATTATAATGTGATCACATTACAATACCACCCAGTTTACTGTAATGGTCACTCCCATTTTATAACCCAAAAACAGCACCCCAAATCTCTTTTAAGTGATATAAAGATAAAAATTTATTAATTTTTCAACGGTATTTGGAAGGTCAGAAAAGAGTAGCTTTTCTAACCGTTTACTTCTTCACTTTTCTGAAAGAAGTGATTATGGAGATGCCTCATCAAATTACACACTTTTCCTAAGCAAACTAATTCAGGAGATGTTCTTTTCTTCTTCTGCAGCTATACCCTCATCACCCCTGGTGTTTTGCGAACAGACACAGAAGAGCAAATTTTGGTGGAGGCCCATGGAGACAATACTCCAAAACAGCTTGACATCTTGGTTCATGATTTTCCACGGAAGCAGAAAACCTTGTTCCAAAGAAGAGTAGATATGATTGTGAATCCAGCGGGAGGCATGCTTGTCACTCCAACTATAAATGTGGGTGTATGGTGATGGTTGCAGTACAGTCTATTGTATGCCTAAAAAAAAATCAAGCTAAAATCCTGTTCATCCTGTTTGAGAGGAAGTGTCATGCACTTTAGTAGAAAGAACATGACTAGACTGTCAGATATTGGGAGAAATTGAGAGTATAACTTGAGGGAGAAAAGAAAAACAAAGTTATAGGATACATATGTATTTATTTTACAGTTCTTATTGCCATAATTGCTGAAAGATTCTGCACAGCATTTCACAGCAAGCAAGTAAAATATTATAAATATTTAGATCAAAATCAGCATCAAAACCAAAAGTCAACCATAGGAAGAAACCAAAAGAAAACCTGACAGATATGAAGTATAGCAAAATTAAAGTGATTAATAAAACAAAACTGCTAAACTAGCTTTTAGAACAGATTGCTAGAGATTCTGAATCAGTCTAAATTTGGTGGTTAATAAAAGTAGGATGTTAGTGGGCCAAAGAGCTGAATTTTCAGATTTAAAATGTAGACATTTCAGGAAACTCCAAAGGCTTCTGGACAACTTTTGCTCTTCCTTACCCAGAGAGGGAAATTGGGTTAGTCTGTGTGCTGATAGAACTATGTTCACTCTCAACATGAACAAAGGAAAAAAAAAAGAAGAATGCTGAACGGTATATCTCTATGACCAATCCGTTTCCAATAGTCCTGGATATTCCAGACGGCTTCAGTGTTGAAATGTTATTCCCTGACTAAATCCCATCCAAGGCTTCACTAAGTCTGACTCTGCTAGTACTTGAGCCCAAAGAATGTCAAACAGCTGCTGGCATCTGGAGGGACAGATAAACTGAGAAAAGTTCTGCAAATTGGACCATAATCTCATCAAGAGAAATTAACCTCCTGACTTTCAGACCTAGGTTGGAGTTATGGACAGATTTGTTCATATTGGTAAAAGTGGTGTGTGTTAGTCTGTGTGTATCTCTGTGTATTTGGATAATCCAATAATTGCCCAATGAAAAAATGATAAAGGGAAAGAGAGAATTGCTGTCATATGATTGTAGATCTACAGTGTGCAGCTCAGATGGTAGGATTCATTATGTGCTGGGATTCATGTTTCTCCAGGTTGAGACGGTCGACCAGAAAAGTTTACTTGGGGTGAGGGTTCCCTCACTCTCCCTCCCACTTGTCTTGAGCTTGGAATTAGGGTCTGAGTTTTCTTGGTGCATAAATTAGGAGGGAAAAAGGCCAAGGAGAAAAAGGTTATGGGTACATGGCAGTGGGCAAAGGACACTAAATGTGACTTGTAACAGCAGAATGGCAAGGTGAGATCTTGGGGATATGTTCTTCATTAGTTTCATTGACTGTGCTGCTTTAGCTGGACATTATAGGGCAGTGATGGCTAACATTTTCTGGACCGAGTGCCCAAAGCGTGTGTGTGTGCGAATGCATGTGTGTGAACTCCCTGAACGCCTGAACTCCCAAAATACAATGTGTGTGCGGCCCCAGCATGCACCCCCACATGTGCTCTGCCCCCACGCATATGCGCCCTGCCCCTGCGCATGCCCCTGCACGCGCCCCATCCCCACACATGCATGCACGCCCCCACATGTGCCCTGCCGCTGCGCATGCGTGCACAGCCCCCACATGTGCTCCTTCCCCCATGCATGCGTGGCAGAGACCCGATAACCAGCTGGCTGGTGGGAAGACTGCGCACATGCACAGCGGAGCTGAACTGGGCTGACGGCTTGCATGCCCACAGGTTCGCCATCACGGCTTTAGGGCCTCTCCATAGCCTTCTGCGAGGAAGGATCAGAAACCGACTTAGGAGAAGCAAGAAATATGTTTTTAAGATTTAATACATTTATGTGTGGCATTCTGTGATCCTCTTTGTTTTCATTTTTGACTCAGTAGAATGTTTTGGACCAATGTTTTAGTGTTGTTGCCTAGGTCTAAGGAATGAGGCCTCAGGTGGCCTTTAGTCATGATTATGTTTGAAACCTCTGCTCTACTCATTTTCTCACCCAGATTCCTGCAAAAGAACTGAATAAGGATTCCAGGCAAAATCAGTATGTGGTTGTGCAAGTAACTGGTCCTCAAGTGAGTTTGGAAAAGGTGGTTCTCCTTTCTTACCAGAGTGGCTTTGTGTTCATCCAGACAGATAAAGGCATCTATACACCAGGCTCTCCAGGTAAACTCTTTTTCTGCCTCTATTTCTTCACTCCCCTGGGGTCCCACAGGAGATCTAGATTGAAGTAATCTGGAAACATTTACACCATAATAAACCCATTAGCCTTTAAAGTGCCTGAGGATGCTGCTGTTTTGGCGAAATAGACTAATGAGCTGTTTTTCTGGAAACTGTCGCACATCTGCTTTTTAGGATTTACTGTGAGTCTGGCAGACAGTTGCTGTCATGGTTGAGACTTGGCTCACTTTGCAAACCCCGCTTTCAACTAGACAAGAAGAATGAGTGGAGGGAATAGATTGGAATGCAGGGGAGACATAATGGGGCAGAAAGGAATGCAGAGAGCACTGACTTGAAGCCTGAGAACCAAGGTCATATGCTGAGAAAGTCTACTAGGCGGAGAGTCCATTAGCCAAACAAACTGAACTGAACTGACCGTACTGATTGGATGGAATAAAGTGGAACGTTTAACTATGCTGCTTGCGTGTGAAAACATTAGTATGAACTTTGCTACTTCTGTATCCATGTTGGCTCAGTAAATTATACTCTTGGTAATAAAAATGTTCCAGGAGTCTTTATTTGCTGCATGAATCATGTGAACAGCTACAAAATATCAGACAATTTATGACAATACTTTTTTTAGGATGCAAGCACATCAATCAATCATTTTTTTATTATGGTCACAGGCCAGCATGATTCAAGTACATATGTTCTGAATACTATCACAAATTACAGCTAGTCTCTTTTTTTTTAGTGCGCTATCGTGTCTTCTCTATGGATCACAACATGCGCAGGATGGACAAAACTGTGATTGTCGAATTTCAGGTGAGAATCGTGTCTTCAATCCTGTGTGATAAGTAGTCCCCTGAACAAGAAGTGCTTGTTGATTCTTCTTATAACCTAGTGCCCCACCTGCTGGGTTGCATTTGCTCTCTATATTATGTCATCACATAGAAAATCTAGTATTCCAGCTGGAGTTTGATGATACAGAATGCATAGGAAATAATATGCAACATATATTTTTTCAACACACCTGTATTTTATTCATTTGTGCCCAGACTCCACAAGGCATTGTTGTCAGTTCTAATCCAGTCAACCCATCTTCAACCTTGATCCGGCCTTACAATTTACCAGAACTTGTCAGGTAATTTAACATGGATATTGTCATAAGGCAACCTGTTTAGAAACCAAGGTGAAACTCTGATGGGGGAGGGTATTTAGCTATTAAAGACTGGTTATAGAATAAAGCTGTATGTTCCCTTTTAGCTTGCTTTTCAGATTGTTTATTAAAGTAAGAAAAATCCAGGTTTCATATTTTGCATTTGTCCATCACATTTCTATTTCCTCTTATTTTTTGGTGGGGCTATAATGTTATTTGTATGACAATTCTGTGAAATTGAGTGGACAAATAATAGATACAATTTCATCACCACCATTTAAGTTCAATGAGTAAGAAGAAATTTGTTGCAGAAGTAAGAGTCACATTTCAGTTTCTACATATTTGAATCTGAAGATCTCTTTTCTTCCTCTTTTACACTTATTCTCCATAATCCTATTAAAATCAACAAGAGGCCTTGGATCCCTTGTTCATATCATATTGCCTTGCCTTTAGAAGTTGTGGGTGCTCCAACACTGAAGATTTTCAAGAAGAGATTGGACAGCCAATTGTCTGAAATGGTATAGGGTCTTCTGCTTGAACAGAGAGTTGGATTAGAAGACTTTCAAAGTCCCTTCTAACTCTGTTATTCTTTATTCTCTATTGTCATAAATCGATTGCAAAGCCAAAACAATGAAAATTCTCTTCTTTTTCTTTCTATAGTTTTGGGACATGGAAGGCTGTGGCCAAATATGAACATTCAGCAGAGGAGAGCTATATTGCATATTTTGATGTCAGAGAATATGGTAAGAAGAAGGATCATTTCTGTTCAACAAATCTATTTTCTGATCCTGGGTTTTATCCCCTTCAATTTATCTCTAAAAACCTTTTTCTGTCATTTGTAAAAGTGGAAATGGCTGCTATGATCTCTCCTGGAAAGTTATGAGAGCCAATTTGGTCTAGTAGTTAAGGTACAAGGCTAGAAACCAGGAGACTGTGAGTTCTACTACTGTCTTAGTCAGCTGGCTGGCCTTGGCCAGTCATTCTCTCTCAGCTCAGTCCACAGGGTTGTTGTTGTGGGGAAAATAGGAGGAGAAAGATACGTCAGATATGTTCACTGCCTTGAGTTATTTGTAAAAATAATAAAGGTGTGATATAAATAAATAAATAAGAAAATATATTAAATAAAATTGAGTAAATACATCTTCCTGTCAGTGCTAGACGTCTACCCTTTCATCTGTTTTTTTTTCTGTAGTGTTGCCAAGCTTTGAAGTCCGTCTGCAACCATCAGATAAGTTTTTTTACATTGATGGCAATACAAATTTCCACGTGTCCATCACTGCAAGGTATGCTTATTTAAAAATATGAGTAACTAAAGAAATTTATTTTGACACTGGGTAACATCTGCATGAAAGTGGTTTTTCTTTGGGTCATAATATTAAGAAAAATATGATTTTGTGACTAGTCCTGATCTGAACATATTTACTTGGCATTTATTTCACAAATACAATATTTATAATATTATAAAATAGTCTTTAGACTTTATTTATCTTTATTAGTCTGACTGCTTATGATACCAAATTCACTTATTACTTATAGCTTTAACACTGCATCTTTTTAGTGTCAAGGGTAGGGTGGTAGCCCAGTCATAGGAATGATCAGAGGGAGAGTAATCAAATTCATTTTTCAGGGAAATTATTATAATAAAAAATATCCTAATCCCATTTCCCCATTATTTAGGAAATTACAAATATGTTCCTTTCAGCAAATTCTTACTTATTTTAATTATTGATTTTAATTGTATTAAGGCTTTAATTGTGGTATGTTTTCTACTCCATTCTTTTCATTTTTGCAAGCAACCTTGAGTGTTGGAATGAAGAGAAAGGTGAAGTATATATTTAGAAATCAGAAAATAAAATGGGCAGAAGGATGAAGGAACTGAACTTATCATTCCTGCCACCCTCAAATTCTGTTTTCCCCTGCCCAGCTTTAGTATCAGAAGTGACAAAGGCTTGGAGAAAGATGCCTGAATGAACTGAGAAAATAAAGAGCTGTGAGAAATAGATCAACACCCTCACTGATATACCCCTCTTGTGTCAAAGAAGATCAGTAGGAAAAGCAAAGATGTATAATTGGGCCGTTACTTTCGTTGTGTCATTACAGGTACTTGTATGGAAAGAAAGTGGAAGGTGTGGCCTTTGTCCTCTTTGGAGTGAAAATAGATGGCGATAAAAAGAGTATTCCAGAGTCACTCACGAGAATTCCGGTAAAATGTAACAGGAATGTTTGCATATAGGAGTGTGCTTGTGGGTTGTTTGTCAGATCTACTAGGTAGAACAATTCCACTAGAAGGCTAAGCTACCATTATTGAGGTTGGCTATAATAACAGAATTTTGCTATAATTCCCTCTCCTTCTAATAATTCAGTGAATAAGGGAGTGTGTGCCCGAGTCTCTTCTGATTGTTATCTGGATGTTCTGGATTTAAAACATATTTTACCCCTTGCTGCTTTGGCCACAGAACTTGCATATCTCCATCAAGGTCATCTTCCTTGTTCTAAACTGTGGAAGACCACTTGATTTCCTTCCTTATTTTTACTTATTTTTCATTTATTTTCAGATTATGGATGGAGATGGGGATGCGACTTTAGAAAGACATAAATTACGTTCCCGATTTCAAAATCTCAATGAGCTTGTTGGGCATACTCTGTATGCATCTGTAACAGTGATAACAGAATCAGGTGAGCAGGGGTGGGAGAAGAGAAGGGTAATTTCTTTGAATACAAACTTTTAAAAATTAACAGAGTACAATTTTAAATACCAGGGTCTGAAAATAACTAAATAAAAGAAAACAAACCATCACCAGAATACATCATTGATTTGTGAATTGGCTTTTGAATCCTCCCCTTTCTCAATGATTATTCACCTTTTCCCCACAAAATCCACAATATTATTGTGGATAAATGTCTCTTAATTGACTCTAAATGTTAAGAAAAGTGAGTCAAAATTTTCCAAATTAGATTAAAAGGGATGTCCAAAATGTTGCCCTGTATGAATTGTATGTATTAATTTTTTTCAATTAAAAATGATTCTAATCATTTGGATGTTAGGCCTAAATTTGGAATATTAATGTCCTTCTCTTCCTGATGTGCTTCCTGACACCAGCATCAATCTGATCTTGTCTTTGTTTCTAATTTTTCATGGTCTTCTTGAAACACCAATAAAACACTTAATTGCTATGGCAGGTGGTATAATAGATCTTATTCATTTCTGTAAAAATTGATCAAAATTTTGGATTTTGGGCAATGCTACTAGATATGTCAATTTTTATCATTATTAGATACTGTACTCAAATATTTGCTAAAAATTGGAATACAGTATGAATATTTTTTTATAATCCTTCCACAGTAAGGTAAAGCTTTCCATTTCATATTCTTAAGGTGAAGCTTTCCATAAAGCTTTCCATTTCATATTCTCAGTATTTTTTCGAAGCTCTTGTTCATATAGACATTTTACTGCATTGTGGATCTCTTGAATAATATCATATAAAGTTTTGACATGATTCTTTGGTATTTTCCTTTAGCTCAGAAACTATTGTTTCGGAGTCAGTTGGGGTATAAAGCTATTTTCTTTATTTTTTCATCTTTAATAAATGATAGAACCTGTACATATTTAGTCCTGAAGCGTTAGATCTCTGCCTTTTCTCTATATCAGACATTGTTTCTCCATTTATAAATCAGTCCTATATAAATTTGCATTTGTTCATCTCTTTGAAGTGCTGTAAAATCTCTGGAAAATATTGAACTTCTATCAGGGACATAATTGGAGAAAAGTTACAGTGCTAATATTTCATATCACTTTTGTCAAATTTCAGTTTCCAATTTCAATTTTTTTGTCGATTTTCTTCAAGCAGTTTTGAATCTATAGTCTTGTGTGAAATTACATTCAGGCTTTGTTTTTGAAGCATATAAGTCTAAGTGCTATTGCTATTTTAAGGGAAACAGTATGTCTAGTCTCAAAACCACAAAATAAAACAATATATTAATAAATCCCCACTCCACACCTTCTAAAGTTTTAATATGCCAATTTTCTATTTATAAATGATCATTTGCCACATTATTTTCTCTAACTTCTTAAGGCCATTTACATGACTGGATAATAAAACTTACAATCAGCACATAATACGTTGCAACATTGTTTTCTAGAAAAAGAAATACGAAGATAGTGTCAAGGTTCCAAGTAACACCCCCAACAAAAGAAGACTCCGAGGCTCGAGATTCCTCAAAGTTCCATTTTATTAGAGTTGTCATATTGGCACATCTGGGAAAACTCGAATCTGAAAGTTTCCAGGTTTTCCTCCCCCAAGTAAAAGTTCTAGTTCCTGCCCAGCACTCACATGTCCATCACATGGCTCAGTCAGGCACCGTTCCAACTGGAGATGCCTCCCAGTCACCCGACTCCAGGTGCCAGGCTGACATCCTTAACTCTTTGAGAATGTTATTTTGACTATATAGCTCCCACACTCCATATAATCCCCCCTCCCATTTTCCCACAGTAGAATATGTGGCAGACCTGAAGGCCCAATGCAAAAGATGGCTTCCAGACCTGACAGATAGAAGAAGTTGAAAGACAATTTGCAAACTGTGGAAGTACTGGGTTTATTAGGTTTGAAACTAATAGTGCTTCAAAATCTTTTCATGATCTTTTTCTTGCATTTCTCAGTTTGATTTCCTATTTTAAGTTGGATTCCTTCTTTTTGTTTTACAGGCAGTGATATGGTAGTGACTGAGCAAAGCGGCATTCATATTGTGACATCTCCCTATAAGATCTACTTCACAAAAACCCCCAAATATTTCAAGCCAGGAATGCCATATGAACTGACGGTAATAGAAATGGAAGTCTCCTATTTTGTCAAAGAACCACCTTAACAATATCCTCCTCTACCTTACTGGGCTTCTGAAGAGCTGTCCAGACTTGGTTGTTCAAAATGCATGTGGAGGCTTCAGCTTACATCGGGGTTGACTCTGCCACTGTAGATTGATTGATTGATTGGTATTTGTACATTGGATGTTTTCCTGTAATATATCTGCACAGAACATACAGTATAAATCACAAAAATAAGCTTTAGTAAATCAATTTCTAAGCTGCTGGAGTCAGTTTGAGTGAGTTGGGAAGCCATATAAATCTTTTTAATAAATAACAGTTGAATAAACTGATTTAGATTCAGAGGAAACTGCCATGTTCAATGCTGAATCACCTCTTCTGGATTGTTTTAGGTGTA
>JANHZT010004368.1:292121-310402 GCA_032468215.1 Stegonotus admiraltiensis | reverse complement strand
TTTAAGAATTGGTATCATCTGGAATAAAAATAAAAATCTAGGCAAAACATTCATTTTTATAGCTGCAATTCTTCCCAATAGAGATAATTGTAACTTTTTCCAAGTTTCTAGCAGTTGCCTCCTTCTTTGTACCCCAGGCACTCATGAGGCAGCAGACCAAAGCTATTCAAGGCCAATCCCAATATGAGTTTGATGAACAAGCTGCCTTGCTTTCAATATGCATCTCATTTGGAAGTCCTTCACTGGGCAGTCTTCCACAACCTAGGCCTATGATATCTAAATATGTCAAAATTTGGATTCATAAACCCAAGGCCTATGGATGACACTAATTTGGTGAAAGCTTCCCCAAGTCCATTTCTCTTCCCTAAATTAATGAAACTAAGACAGATATAATATTGGAAAATCCAGCATTTGCCATTGCATCAGTAGCTGAAGAAAGAGAGAGGATCTATAAGATCTGCAACCTTCCTATTTTCATGACACAAACCAACAAAGGGAACTATTCTTTTATGTATTTGCCTCTGAGAGCAATTGGGGAAATGATTTCTCATGGGAGGAAGGTCAGAGGGAAAGAAGACTGAAGAAAGAAGGAAAGTGGATCCCAGATGTATTCTTCTGTGTTGTCAAGCCCACAAACACAGACTATGCTTGGATTTGCTTGTGACTGCATTTAATGCTGTCAGCAGATATTATTCAGTGGGTGGGGACTCCTCAATTGTGTCCCCAGGGAGAGATCAGGGACAGTTCATCAGAGAAAAGAGGATCACAGTCATGTGAAACTTTCAGTCATACCAATAGAAGTTGACCTATTCAAAGGGACTAAGAAGCATTATTCCATCAGAGCAATCAGTTTAGTTTTAGCTGAAAAGAGGAAGTGTATAATACCACTTAGGACTTCCTGGAATGCAATAGTCTGATGGATTCCTTTGCAGATGTCACTCATGTATGGAAGTTACATACAAAGAAGTGAGGGAAGCGCCGTATTGTTGATTCCTGCCCACAGTGTAACCCATTTTGCTAGGGAATTCTGGGGGTTGTATTTCCAATAATTCTGAAGAGTGCCAAAGGCTGGCAAGAACAGAGGCTTGTTCTTTCTACTAAATTATCTACGTGTTGGATTTAAATACTCCCTACACATCTGCATGATAAAGAGAGAAATATTTTCAAGAAGCAATGCTTGCTTGTGGTGTTTCATTTGCTGTCCTTTTCATTCAGAGTTCTCACCAAAGCATTCACCTCTATCACAAAAATACATTTTAAAAAATCTACTGGTTTATGAACTTTAAAAGGAGAGGGTTATCTACTGTCTAGCTAACCACATTTTTCTTACATAGTGAGTAAGATGCTCACCCCAACACTTCTTTCCACCTACCTGTAGTCCAAGGGCTTCTCTTTTCGTGGACTTTGGGTTCAGTTTTCACTGGTCATGAGTTGGGAGCAGACAGCAATCCTGAACAGAGGAAGGACAGCCCTACTCCCAGTTACACACAACTTTCCCTTCATGGCAATAGGTGGGAAGTGCAAAATGTCAGTGTTCAAACAAAAAACCTGATGTACCCACCCAGGAAAAGACAAGAAAAGTATTTTCCCTCAAGGAAGTCCCAGCCCACCAAGTCAAACACGGCCAGTGCATGTATAAAGGACAGTTGAGTAACCTTGTGGTTTCCTCCCCAGGGGTTGTGGGCGTTGCATGCTTTCTCTCTCTCTCTCTCATGTACAAGGCTCAGTCTGTAGATAAGCAGCACGCCTCTGGGTTCTGCAGTTCCTTCCACACTTCCCCTGAAGGATACATGATGGAAACGGCTGCAGGGTACCCCTCTGTTTTTGTTGTGGATCCAACACTAAGGGATGTTCCCTTTGTGCCACCCAGACGGAGGAGTCCGAAGAAATGGCAAGCTGGTCAGGTGTTCTTGGGATTCCTGGTGCTGCTGATGCTGAGCGGCTTAGCCATCCAAGCCTATCTCCTGATTTCCTTTCGCAAGGACCTGGATACAGCAATGGAACAGGTCATAGAGTGATAAAGAGTGGTGAGAATGAGATTCTAGTGGGACAGGAAGGAGAGGCCAGGGAGTTGGAGGAGGAACCTAGTCAATGAATATGCTGAACCATGTGTCCTTGGTGTAGTAGTATTTGATTTCTCTACAGTTGAAACCAGGACAGCTTTGCTATCGTTTCTTAGTGTGGTTGGCTCCACATACTAGGTGTGTGCTCTTGTATGTGTGCAGGGATATGTGTGGTATGTTGGAGAAAAGAGAATAATAATTTCTTAGGTATGATAAATTCAGAGGGTTGTACTGACAATGGTCAAAGTAGCTTTGAAAATGCAAAAATTATTGGTGGGAGACAGAGAGAAGGGCACTTCGAGCAAGTCAATTGAACAGCAGGATCTAAATGTCAAAGGTCAATTAAAACAATGGAGCTTTTAAAAGCTATTCAATAAATCTGATCTAAGCATGAGATCCCTAGTGCCGCATAACGGGGTGAGCTCCCATTACTTGTCCCAGCTTCTCCCAACCTAGCAGTTCGAAAGCACGTAAAAAATGCAAGTAGAAAAATAGGGGCCACCTTTGGTGGGAAGGTAATAGTGCTCCGTGGACCTTTGGCATTTAGTCATGCCGGCCACATGACCACGGAGATGTCGTTGGACAGCACTGGCTCTTCGGCTTTGAAACGGAGATGAGCACTGCCCCCTAGAGTCGGGAACGACTAGCACATATGTGCGAGGGGAACCTTTACCATAACCTTAAGCACGAGACCAATAATTAGTATATGGCACTGCTATTTTTAGTCTCTTTTAATGTACCTTGTATGAGATGGAAATACAAAAGGGCAATCAAACAGTAACCTTGCCTCTTTCAGAGAATTTTACAGATAAGTCAGCAGAGTATCTCCTATTTGGAATCTTTCTATATTTTACAACTATTTTCCCTTTTTTCTTAAGGAAAAAATGACAGAGGCTGGTCTTCATATATTCCTCCAAGCCAGATCAATAGCTTGCCTGATTTTGGTAGCATGTTCTAGAAATGAGCCATTGCATTGTTTCTAAATCATTGCAGATAGCTAAACAAAATGTGTGAACCAAACCCACTAAGGGTTTATACTCATAAATCATGATTAATTGTGAATTAGCCTGATTTGTAAGCCCAGCCACTGTAGCTCTAATATGCAGTTGGCTTCTTATCCTAGAATCCTCTCTTAATTTTTTTGCACACTTCTGGATTATTAAAATGCAAAAATAGGGGAGGGGGGTATTCTTTTATTCTGGTTTGGGGTTAAAACCTTACGTTGATAGAGATTCAAACTTCAGGTATGTTGCATGCCATATAACCTAGGAATGGTTTCCATGCTGAATTGAATTCTATATTAGATTTGTTTTTCAAATATTTCCTTTTTTACATCTCCCACACCATAATTTGCCATTATTTTATAGACGGGATTATATGTAATTTCCAATGAGAAGCACAACTTGCTTTTTTTACAGCTAATCCCTGATTGTCCTGATACAATATAATCAAAACAATAATAATAACATAATAATATAAATGCATGCTTAAACTAATGATAACAATTCTTATTTATTATTATTCATGACTTTCTGTGATTTAAGATTTATTTCCATGCAAATGTAGGCTGAGCATGAGATCAGGATATACAGCATTAGGATGTTTCTGTTTTTATCACATTTCTAATAGAACCATAGTAGCACAGGTTTTCATGCAAAAAGGAGAGTTCTCTTCCTCTGTTTTTGCTGGCTTCCGTTCAGACTGACTTTCTGCTCTTGCAAATGCAACTAGATTGGGGGGCAGGGATAGGCAGTTCTAAGAAATATAAGCTATTTTCACCCATATTTATGCCTCCAACAATTTCCCTTGCTGAGGCATCTGCAGAATGTTTTCAGGCACCAGCCATTTAAGAAGTTTCAACACAGGATACTCTCAGGGATAATTCAAGTCATCAAAGTGAAGAATGACTGAATGTTAAAGAATCCTGTGAGGATATCTTGACCAATTCATCCCAGGCATGATCTCTGTGCATATATAAAGTGAATGCAGGACCAAACTTTGTGGATAAGTGCACAGATGGTGAATTCACCTTAACCTCTGTTGTGGTTGCCACAGCTGCCTGTTATTGTATTGATTGTTTTTCCCCAAAAAATTCTTTATGTTCCTATTGGAGAAATAGAAGGGAGCAACATGTGGAATCCAGACTTTTGTTCAGAATTCGGTTTTGAACTTTGATTCTCTTTCTTTTGGTGGAAATTAATATTCCAAAGAAATGTGTTAAATAAATAAGAATGTTTTATGGAGAAGAGGCATGTATATGTAGCAAAAGGAGAGCTATAGGGTAGTGAATTTCTAGTGCTTTTTCCACTTGGTTTATTAACAATTATCTACTGATTGGTTTTTTTTTAGGGAACAGCCAATGCGACTGCTGAAAAAATTATACAAGGTAAGTTTCTCTTCTATTTTGTTTCAGTCTTCACCTAGACTTGATTCCATATGATACCCTTTAAGTGCCTCAGAGTCATTATTTTTCAGCAATGAGTGGGAAGTAGAATTAAAACAGATTTCACAGATAGTATAATATGGGTACTACAGAAAGTTCCATTCCCACAAATCCATAAAGCAAAGGACCAGGTTAGGGAAAGAGCGTGATGGAGTGTCTATGGCCACTAAAATTCAACACCAACTTCTTGGCCCACAACCAATCCTTCCAATGCTAAGTGACAATTTCTATGCTGCAGATTCAGTCAGTTTACATGCTATTCCTTCCCTCTTTGCAGGGTGGGAAGTTTACTGATGATGAAGGGTCCCCTTTTAGCCCATTCTGCCCCACACAATGGGTATGCAAATATGTATATACATACTCACAGTTACTCCTTACTGTTTTCCCTTTTCTTTCCAATAGTGAATAGCCCCAAAATTGCTTTTTTCCAAAGGGCAACTGGATGTCTTGCTTCTCATCAAAGAAGCTTCTTCAGCTCTTTCCAAAAGTCCAGTTGCCTTTGGGGTGGGGGGCACTTTTGAGACAACCATGACCTGGATGACTGAGAATCTCCATAGACAATAGTGAATAGTATTGATTTGCAATGAAATATAGGAAAGAGGAAAGCAATTCAGTCCTCAATCAGTGTGTTTTGACTGTACAAAAGAAACTCGTGCATAGTTCTCTTCACTGTTAAGGCTTAACAGATTAGCATTTCCCAGATTCATTTTCCAATATCCGGCCAACCATTTGGATTCAGCATGTCAAAAATGTAGGGAAAAACCTAATTTGACACTGCTGGTTTGTCAATCCCACCCCCAAACAAAAGAGAAACAATTCTCTCTCTCTCTTCCTCCTAGGCTCTGAACAACAACACTAGGTGGCAGCACTGAGGTTGAGGCTGAACTAGAGGCCCTGGGCCTCTACTTCAGCCCTAGTGCCACTGCTGCCATTCAAAAAGGCCACCTAGTAACCTTCCTCAAGTCATATAAGCCTTGAAGAATGGCATGATTGATTGCTCTCACAATCTAGTGTTCCCTGGGATCTGATAGTGCATGCTGCTTACTTGTAGGCAGCCTTCTGCAGCCTACTTGAGGCTACTCTGGGTCACCTGAAGCCTTTATTCTTAACCAACTTTGCAGAATGTTCTCCTGCAGCCTCTGAAAACTCTACAAAAACCATTCTTTCACATCCTTCATGACCTCCAAACAGTACATGAAAATGGGTCATGCTTTTGAGAACAGTTGAGGTCGAATGTTATGAATGCAGATGTGTTGTGCCATGTCACCTTTGACACATACATCATAGGTTTAGCCATCACTTTTAGATCTATTAGTAGCCAAAGATCCTCCATCCAATCTTTTTTTTTTAAAGAAGACATTCAGGAATATTATTTTTTAAAGTCACAATTTCTTAATTTTTGAACAGTTCACTGATTGAGTATTGCTCCTGTAATATAGTAAAAATGACAGCATTTCATCTTTTTATTCCAAAGCATTTTTCTGAGCTGAAGGAAACTTGAAATGATCTGGATTTCTTAGCATTGCCCAGTTGCTCTATCATCAGAACAGGCAACTATTTCTGAAAGGCAAAAAATGGAGGACTTCATCACCTGTTAATAGATAGATGTTAGATAGATAGATAGATAGATAGATAGATAGATAGATAGATAGATAGATAGATAGATGATAGATAGATTCCGTGTTTTCCCAAAAATAAGAACCTATCGTATATTTTTTTAACCCCGAAATAAGCGCTTGGCCTTATTTTTGGGGAGGTCTTATAAATTTTTGGGGCACGTTGAGCAAGTTGGGGATCCTCTTGCCATCTTACCTGATTTCCAGCTCTGAGTTTAAATATTTTCGGGGAGAGACTTATTTTAGCGCATACAGTCAAAAGCCCTATTGGGCTTATTATCAGGGCATGTCTTATTTTCGGGGAAACAGGATAGATAGATAGATAGATAGATAGATAGATAGATAGATAGATAGATAGATAGATAGATAAAATGTCCAAGACCACTACTTACAAGAAGAAAAGTTATTGGCAATTGCTTTCCTGGAATAAGATGGTGGGAGGGCACAGGAATGAGGGAAATAGTGACTAAGAGTGGAAGCCTGCAGTCTAGACTGAATAATTTGCAAGTTGGCAAAAAGTTTCAGTCTATATAAGATCTGCTTAAAACTGCTTAGAGTCAGGTTTGTTGAGGGCTGGAAGATTACTGATGAATGCCCCTTTAATGCCCCCTTTTTAGCCATTTTGCTAGAGCACCTAGTGGCAAAACACAGAGAACAATGAAGAGTTTTGTGGTACTTTAAAAATGACCAGTGTTATTCTGCATAAATGTTTGTGAGCTATAGTTCACATTATTAGGCTAATTGAGAGCCAGTTTGGTTTAGTGATTAAGGCACCAGGCTAGAAACCAGGAGACTGAGTTCTAATCTCACTTTATCATGCAAGCCAGCTGGGTGACCTTAAGTCAATCCCTTTCTCTCTGCCCATGATGCCAGGCTTGGCAACAAGCTGGTTGGTCAAATCCTGTCACAAA
The DNA here is from genome assembly GCA_032468215.1 of Stegonotus admiraltiensis. Taxonomy (NCBI): domain Eukaryota; kingdom Metazoa; phylum Chordata; class Lepidosauria; order Squamata; family Colubridae; genus Stegonotus; species Stegonotus admiraltiensis. The sequence continues at coordinate 303,369 of JANHZT010004368.1, read as the reverse complement.
CAATGGATCAGCACTCAGGTGATTTTTATAAAAGCATACTGCACTTGCAGGAAAACACTAGGAAGAAAACTGTACCAAAGGTGCTTTTTCCAAAAAGCAACTGGACTGTCTTGAGTCCCCCTTTGAAAACATTTTGCTTCTCAACCAAGAAGCTTCTTCAGTTCGTTATTATCAGAATAATAAGCTTTCAAATAAGCTTTCTATAAAAAGCTTTCAAAAGAAAAAATAAAACCAAGAAAATCCAGTTGCCTTTTGGAAACAGCATATTTGGGAAAACCACGACCTGGATGATTGAGAATCCCCATAGACAATTAAGAAGAAGAAGAAGAAGAAGAAAATCACTTAATTAGGGAACTAGAGTCAAATCTTAATTGGGTTTTCACTACATGATAAGACTCAATACAATAGCAACTCTATATTTCCTTGGGTGAGTAAAAAAATCAAGTCTTTTAACTGACACCTTCCATTACCCACTCTCTCAGTTATATTTCTGGTTGCATACTGTGTCAATTTTTCCACACTTTAAGGGAATAATGTATAATGCATTAGTGGAACAATTCATAGTAACCTATTATAAGCATGGAGAAATGCTGTGGGTGAGATACTGTAGGAGTGTGGAGGATCTATAAAAAAGATGTACAGTATACATCTTGATAGAAACAGCAGTGGAAAGAGTAAAAACAAGAAATGTCTATTACCAAACAAGCCACAAGAATTATTATTAGAGAATTGTTTTTCCCACCAGATCTCCCCAATGAAATATGACATTCAAATAGCATAACTATTGGAATTCTGGGAGTTGTAATCTCAAAACTTCTGAACACAACCAGATCAGTAAAGACTGAATGAGCAACTGAAACATCAATAAACACAATTTGTCTAGCCAGGCCATGCAATTTTCTCAAAAATTACTTGACAGTTACCTTGGTTGACCCAATTGAATAGGAAAGAGAAACATGATGTTTTCTTTAATTCCCATCAATTCTGGGAGGAATGTACCTAGACTGCCATCCTTTGCCATGCACAATTTAAGGCCCTGACATTGATTCAGCAGGACCTGATTATCTGAATGACTACATTTTCCATTCTGTACCAGGTCCATAGATGCTCCTACTCTTCAAAGTCTAATTAGCAAATGCAGGAAGAGAACATCATCTCTTACTCCCAAATTATAGGACAATTAAAGATGATCCTAGTTGTGAAGACACTTGCCTTCCACTCAGAAAGTTTAAAGTGCAATCCTAGGTAGTAGCAGATGTTTCTCTCCTAGGGCACACAGAAAAAATATCTGCTGCAAACTCCACATAGGTGTCAGGAAGGGCATCCAGCCAGTAAATACTCAGCTCCATCCAGTCACCCAGACTCTACCCAAATAGGGACTATAGGGTCATGAAAGGGAGTTTTATGTTATTAATAGTTTTAGTGCATATAATTAGTGTTTTTTATTTTTCAATATATAATTACATTCTATCATTTGCAGTGTTTGAAATATGCCTTCATTAGCTTGCATTGAGTTTGTATAGAGCCTTCTCAAGCTGGTACCTGTTTTGATAACGATCAGTTTCATCTTATTCCTTTTAACAGCTCCACCCAAGCTTCCTCTCAAAAGACCATCTGCTCATCTGACACTAGGTAGGAAATCTTCTTATGAAGCTATATTTCTATTTGGCTTTTAAATGCATGGAAGCTGCTTGTGAATAAGGCAGAATCCTTGAGACATGACTGGGAGAGTCTGAGAGTTGAAATCCACACATCTTAAAATTTCTGAGAGTGAGGAACACTGCTTTAGACACCTGCAAAGCTAACTCAGGCATTCTGGTTGTCATTTATTTCTCTGTTAGATTTCTGTTCCATTTTCCTTCCAGGAGAATAAGGTGGTACTCCCTCCTTTAATTTATTCCTTGTGATAGAGGGTACGCTAAGAATGAGAGAGGAATTATCTACTAAAATCACCCAGTGAGCACCATAGCTGAGGGTGGATGTCTCATACCTACAGCAAAACAGCATCTATATATGAGGATATTATGTTGAAATGAACCTGGCTGTGGGGGTGAGGGAGGTAAAGCTCAGAGCTCACTGCCCTTTCCCTTCCCAAAATGAAGTTTCAGCTTAATTTGAGGCAATGATTCGCCAATGTTCAGTGTTCTCTATGTGTGTGTTTTGAAGTCAGATTGTTAAAATTAGTTTTCATTGCTGATCTACTAGTGAAGATTCTATGAGAATTGTTTGCTTACCTCTCCGCCCATCTATGAAACAAGGCTGGTTGTGTTTTCCAGAACCCCCCAACACTGCAATTATAGATGGAGTCCTGCAGTGGGAACATCAGAACGGATTTGCCTTTCTGCATGACATGGACTACAAAGCTGGTTCACTGATTTGCAACAAGTCTGGCTACTACTACGTCTATTCCAAGCTCAGCTTGGCATATTCAAGCTGTCTAACCAAACACCAGAGAAATTCCCTTTTCACCCACAGCATTTACAAAAGGACATCTCGGTATCCTAAGGAGCTATTACTTCTGACCAACTACATTACCTATTGCAACTCTAAGGACAGCGAACAGTGGCACGGCAATAGCTTCCTTGCTGGGATGGTGTATCTAGAAGAGGAGGAAGAAGTGTTCATCAAAGTAACAAACAAGGAGCTGTTGTTGTACAAGGATGACTCAGTATCACAATTTGGCACCTTCATGATCTAAAGGCTTTAAGGTTGCACATAGACTTGATTTTAGTTGAGCAATGAGGAGGGCCCCTTCCTTGTACTGTAGTGGGGTCATCTCTCAATGTTGCTTCAGATGTTTTCCAAATATATTGAAGGAAGGGCAAGAGGTGTGCTCATTTTTTAGAAGAAAAAGTTGTTTGATAAACTGTTGGTTGCCCATGACCAAAATAAAAAAGGGTGAGAAAATATTTGGTGTGGGAGGTGTAGGGGGGGAGGACATAGGTGAACTTCTTCTATTTCTTCAAAGAGCTAGCTGACTTTTCTTTGATTGAGCTGTCAATTAGTCACCCATGACTGGCATCCCAAGTGTATGCCTGTTTTAGGTAATAGGTGCACTTCTTGGGGGGGGGAACTCTATTTTTTTATACATTATTATTTGAAATGCTGTAAAATCCTGCAAAGTCAGTCTGATAAGGAGTCATGGTGGACAAAGAAAATGAGATGACAATGTATCACCTCATGGTCTCTGAAAAGCTGCTGTATATACAGGAGCCTTTCCCCACTTGCACCCACCTACAGCATAAACTTGCCCTGGCAGTCTCTATGTTCTGCCTTATTCCCATGAAATTGCCTTTGTTCTCAGCAGCCCAGCACTGAGAAAGCCTCAGAATGATATTTTTCTCTCTTATCTTGACCCTTCCAGAGGGCAGCCTTGAGATTTTGTCACCCTTGGAGTGAAGTCAGGGAACTACCCGTGAGTGGAAACAAAAGTAATAGAGGCAGGACAGGGATGGACTCCGAGCAGAGACAAGTTCTGCCTGTGGGTGGGCAGCACTTCAATTCAACAGTGGAGAGAGGCCCCTAAATTCAGGACAAGATTTTGGAGTGACTCATGAGTCACTTCATCTTGAACAGTCTACCCAGCACATTCCAAAATGCCATTTTATAGTTACACTGACACAGCATTGTTGAGCCAAGGAGCTTCCTGTGCTGGTGGACTGTTGCTTATCATTGCAGTGAAATGTCAAATGTAAGCTAAGCTTGAATGACTGGGCAGCTTTCTGACTATGACATGAGTCCTGTAGTCAGGAATAAAGCCATTCCTTTATTATTGGCTTCAGTCGGAGCCCAAGAAGCCATTTAGTACTTGGATAGACATTGCCACTATCAGCCTTTAGGCCTTATTTATTCTCTAATGCTTCCCCCTCATCTCCTACCAAAGGAGCTTTGAAGGGGTTATATTAACCATTCTCTTCTATGAGTGCCTAGCTGTTTTTCCTTCTGCACAGTTGCTGCATTAACATAGGAATACCCATATAATGATATTGGACCACATGATCATGCTACTACTGTAATGCCCAAATAGGGCAGCATTTCCTGGATTAGTCACTGGCTCATGCTACCCAATCAGGAATTATGTACTAAACAGGGCAAATCCTGCCAAACCATGTGACCAATCAGATTTGATTACATTTATATCCCTAAAGGAAAAGAGGATTATATAACAAAACAGAAGCATTCAAATATTGTTGAGAGCAGAAGAGGTGTGATACTTTTTGAAATATATGTGGATGGCTACCTTAATACTGAAGAAATGATTAAAAGTAAAACTTCTCTAACCAAAATGACCTCTGCTCTAGTGCTCAAAGAAATCATTCAGCCTTTTATTAAATAAGAAAGAAATGGATTAATTCCCAATCCTGTATTGAATGGGATCATTATACATTGGCATAAATCAGGCTCCCAAAGAAAGGCACTAAGCAATTTTAATGGAGCAGCTACTGTATGTGTGTGATAAAATAAAATTCCAAAGATTAATGTGTCAAAATATATTGTTTGTGGGACTGCTCTGAAATAAAACATAGCTCTGAACTAGAGCTATGATAGAATATGGGAGCCAAGGATGTGTCCACGCCATATTGCACCTTGTTTAAGTTACACTGGTTTCCAGATTATTTCCCAACAAAGTTCTTGTATTACCTTTAAAGCTTTCATCAGTTTAGATGGAGGCTTTCCTCATTGCCTCTTGGCCTTGCAGGACATGGGTTAGCTGGCAGGAGTGTCTGTGGGGCAGCAGAAGGAAGATCCAAAATGTCAACAGCCAAATGAAGTCCTTTTTTATCTGTGTAGCATGTAAAAATGGGGTAAGATTTTGATCATGCAGTTGCAGCATAATCTTTTTTTTAAAAACATTCTCTGCAGACATTCTGGGATAATCTCACGAGTAGGACCAAGCCCTGGAAAGTTTTGTTGGCTCCCTAGCTTTCACTTTTGAAAGATTGGTTGAGGCCTCTTATCTTCCAGGCTTTTTGTAGAGTTAAGCTTGGCATCCTGCTGCTATAGTTGGTTGACTGATATTCGGTTACTTCCTGTTCTTTTGTGTTTTATTGCAATATTGCTATGATTTGATATTATAGGCTTTTCATCTGTATAATAAATAGCCTTATTTTTTTGTTTTGGAATTGAAAGACTAGTTTTGTATCTCTAAAATAAACAAATATGCTTTTGCAAAAGCTACCTAGATGGTGTGGTCATGCAGTGCTGAGCAAAGTTCAATTGAAGAAACAGGGATGGCAAAAGATGTTGAGATGCCATAAGCCAGTTAGGCCTCATTTTTCTCTTATTTCATAAATTATTTGCCAACTCTGGTCAAAAGATACACATGCATGCATGTGCCTCTCTCAAAACCACTTTCACATCTCTGAAAAACTCCCTGACACTAGATTCCTTGACTTTTCAGTAACTCTTTAATCTGTATTGTGGTATCTTTATCAAAAAATTTATCTCCTGGTGCAGCAACTCCCCTGGAGATCGCAGGCTGTCTGCCTCAGTGGAAGATGCTACTTTTTTAATGCTAGGGAATTAAAGTAAACCCGAGAATAATATAACTCCTCTTATTATGTATAGTGGGAGAAAGGTTTCTAGATAACCATGGATGAAGAATAAATAATAATTGGGTTCATTTGGAGATAAATAGGAAAGTGGTGGCAATAGATGTTTGCAACATTATTATATAGGTTCTGCTGTGCCTCACACTTGCTTCCTTTAGTCAAACCGCACCACAGGGGCTCGATAGCATTACAGAAAGGATTTCCTGTGGCCTGCAATGCTTGGCTGGCTGGAGTGTGTTGAAGAGAAGGGTGGTAGATGGAAAATGGCAACATTTCTGTAACCTGAACCAAAACCTTGTGCTCAGTTTTAGCAGCATTGTCTAGTGTGGTAGAAAGCCAGCCACAATGAGCTTCATTTACTGAATACAGGCCCTTGAGAGAGGAACAAATTAAATTCCAGGACATTAACCTGTGGCTTCGGGTGGAACCTAGAGTTTACTCCTCCAGCAGCATTCAATAGTTCTTACACTGAACATTCATGAAGATGAGTGAAAACTGAAGAATCACTGAAAATACACAGAGTGCTTTCAAGTACATGAAAATCACTCTCTCTTTGGCTTAGAGCTTTTCCCCGTTTGCACTTAACCACAATGCAAAAATCTCAGAGTGAAACAGGTATATCTGTGTCAGGGTTATAACTTCTATTTCCATCCTTAAATGGATACCATCCATTGAGGCTTTAAAAGCTGTTGCCTTTCACTGATTTATGCCAGAAACAGGCTAGTAATTAGGAGGAGGTGGGTGGGAAAATAACCTCATTTCAGACTGCACCCTCTGCCTGTAATGGTTTGTTACAGTTACAGTAATAGAGTTGGAAGGGGCCTTGGGAGACCTGGGGAGGGGAGAGAAAGATGCTGCCGTGGGAATGATTAGATAAGATCTGATTACAGGGAGAGAAGTCATAGCCTGCAGTTACATAATGGATAAAGAATCTCAGAAGGAAACCCTCCCCTCCCCCCCACTTCTCGGGCTGTAAAAGAGATGGTGAGAGATTTGTACTATCAAGTCTGCAAAATTGATATCAGCCTTCCCAAGTAGACCAAACAGGAAGCAATAATAGATGAGCTATTCTATGGTAAGGTTACATTAACAAAACCTTGCAAGTCTGAAAGTACAAACATTCCACCACCACTTTTATCTGCTTGATCCATAAGGGCCAAAATCTTTTCTAAGTTTCTTACTCTGACCATTAAGTGATTGGGGGATTTCCAAATCTCCCGCCATCTCTTTTTACATCCTGAAAAGTTACGCAGTGGAGTGAAATAGAGTGCCATAGAGGCAATGCAGGGAATTAGAGCCACAAATGTCATGCTGGTGTAATTTGGGGCCAACTTGAGGATGGGTGGAAATAACCCAGCAGCACGGAAGGCCCTCCAGCCAGTTGTTACTCAGATATCCCCAAAGCTCAAATGGTTTGTGGCTGCCACCACGGCCGCTTACGGCTCAGTGCGTATAATTTTTTGCAAACCATGACCTACATCCAGGTTTGTCAGTAAAACTCTTTTAGCGGGCAATTCTTAAAACTCCCTTCCCTCCTATTTAAAAGGCTCAGTTTCTGAGAATTTAGGACTAGGAAAGTACCAATGATTATATCAAATCATGCATGTCTTTCTTTTAACTTTCTATCATAAATTCAATCAAGAAAAGCACCATCTCCATTGTGTGGAGAAGAGGTCATCTTTCCTCCTGTACTGCTAAGAGTTCATTTTGCCCCAGATTTAGATCTCTTCTTCTGTGTATGGCAGTAGCACAAATCTAATATACATGTAAAATGAACACCAGTAAGAACTATACATGTAATCAAATTATATCCATCAAGTGTTTCTATTGGGGAAGTTGTGCAACTGAACTAGAGTGGAAAAGTAATTTATCCATAATATAAAATTCCACATCCTGCTTCTCCAAATTGCTTAAGATTACTAGAATTTAGCACTTTCCTTATTATTTATCAGCAAGATTTCAGGGCCTGCAGTAGTCACAGTGCTAAGGACAGGTCAAGGAGGAACAGCAACTGTGATTACTTGTAGAATTTCAATGACAAAGAAAACTGTTCTAGTAGTGAGAAGCAATACCTATGCAGGTAATTGGATTGTTCTGATAACCTAGGACTACTGTTGATTACCAACTACCTACCTCCCCTGCAGTGGCCCTCCATCAACTCTTGGTGTAATCTTGTGACTGATATTGCAAGGAAGGAGCCTGATGTAATTCATGAGTTCAGAGCTTCTGTGGCAACCATTGAATTGTCAAGATAAATTGACACTCCAGCAAACTAATTAGGACACATAATAGATCTGACCTTTATATCAAAGTAGACAGAGTGGATAAATTAGTGTACCATCAAACTGCATATTATGGTCAATAGCTTCCCTTTCTCCCCACCCCTGGGTGATCACATTGTCCAATTATGAAATCTCCTTTTGTTATGGGAACAGTCCATCTCTTCCTCAAGCACCTGTAGTGGTGACCTTGATGGTTGCCAGGCTCTCAGGGTCCACACACACATTCTCAGCATTCTATTTCCCCCTTCCCTTCCCCCAGTTCATTGGCAAGTTGAAAAGCATTAATGTTTGAAAGTAGTAAAGTGGTTCAATCTTGACACCAGAGTTGCTGGGAATTGGGTGGTGTATTATTACTATTATGGTCAAATGCACAGTCAGCCCAAACTTTAGACTGGATTTGGCATTTTTGCCCACCTATCTAGCCCTTCCCAAGGACTTGGGATAGACAAACGTTGCTCTTTAATAATATTAAAAGTATAGTTGCGGGATGCAAGCTGTTCCAAGGAAAGCTGCCTTTTGCAATTGACTGATGGGGATTTTTTTTGGTGTTGATGGTGTTCAAATGGTGTTTCAGATGTTTTGGGATTGTCCTATTACTGTTGAATTATATTTGCTTTCTATTGCCATATTCTATTTCTGTTTGTTGGTCTTTTAAGTTTTATGATTTTCTCCAGCTCTGTCTCTTCTATTCTGCTATCTCCAGGATTTGCAATGTCTACTATCCAGACTTTTCTTATCAAGAATTGTTAACTCTGACATGCAGTGTGGCAGATGCTTATCTATTTGAATTCTAAAGTCCCAGAGCACCTTATCTTCATTTTCTATTACTTTTGTCTATTTTGTTGTCCCAGCAGTTCTTCCTTGCAGACAAATGGTATTTCTTGCAGATTTTCCAATGTACCATTGTTGCTACTTGTTGTTCATTGTTTGTAGTTAGTCTGTGTGATCTTCTTGCAGCAACTAACTATTGTTAGTTTGCTACTGTTTCTTCAGCTTCTTTGCAGAGACAGTATTGCCTGTTGCTATCTTTTTAATTTTGGCTTTATATGTATTTGTACTTAATATCATAATTTTGATTGATATTTTATTTTTCTCTACAAATCAAATAATGGTCCAAAGTTTCTACATTTATTAAAATGTCATTTTTGCTTTTCTGGTGATCTATGCAGGCATAACATATTTAATTACCACAGAAACAAGCAAGAGGATGTGGGAAGGCCAGTGACTTTCAGCAAGTGTCTTCACACCCACTAGGTCTAGGAAAAGAAAAATATTAAGGCATGATGTACCAAACCTTCTTCCTCTTTTGTCACGGGAATCACTATTCAAAAAAGCATTTGTTACACATAACAACTGGGAAGTTCCACAACCACTCTTAAGCCACTTTCGATCATGGGATTTCCCCCCTCTTCTTTTGGTGACCAGAATATTCTGCAAATAATTCTCACAATTCTGTAAAGAAAGATGAAGCTACAAAATCACTGAGTATCTTCAGGACCACCTTCTCTCAATGGTTTCTGCCCTTCTTATCAGATCTGGAGGAATGACCATTCTCCAACTGTCATCTTAAGGAACCAAAAGGATGAAACTTTCTAGTTGGAATCTCTTCCTTTGGATCAGTGTACCCTCCGAATCAGATGGTCCTCTAGCTAGTTTTTAGGAATGCCATGAAAACATGGCTTTTCAGTGAGCCTTGGCCCAGGCATGGTTATGAACAGTACCCTCCTGATTATTGATGTCTTCTTGTATGATGTTCTGATTATTCCTGGATTTATTAATTGAATTTAATTCATGTGTTATTATTTACCTTCCTACTGTAAGAGCTAAGTAAGCTGATGAGAATCCTACTGCAAATAGAAGTAGATTGTAGTAAAAGAAAGGAAAGATAGTACCAATAGTGATGGCAACTTGGGTGCAATCTTAAAACAAGTGGAGCACTCTTGAACACCATCAACAAAATCACCATTGGTCAAGTACAAAAGGCAGCATTACTTTGAACAGCTTACATCCTGTGATGATACCTCTCACACCATAAACCATCAAGATCTGCCTATTCCAGGTCCTTGGGAAGGACTTGATGGGTAGATAAAAATGCCAAATTCAGTCTGAACATCTGGCTGATTGAGCAATGAACCATAATCATTTTAATTATTATAATTTTATCCTGCTATATATGTGTGTGTGAGTTTATATAGTCAACTCCACCCAGTAAACATACCTAATACTCATGGTGAAATCTGAACTGGTTTGCTGGCTGCCAAATGGGCACTGCGCATGTGCATGCAGACTGTACACCATGCACCAAATGCGAGGTGCGCGTGCACACCAAAAGGAGGCATAGGGTAAGTAGAACAGCACGGGGGGGGGGTGATCAGCTGTGGCACGTGATCTTCAGAGCCTTTTTTAAAAAACTTTTGAAAGCATTTTTTTACAACCTATTCGCCAAATAGGTTGTAAAAAATGCTTTGAAAAAGTAAAAAAAAAGGCTCTGATGATCGCGCTGCACAGCTATGATTGTCAGAGCCTTTTTTTTACGTTTTAAAAGCATTTTTACAATACACAACAATACACAAGCAGACAATAGACACAAACTTAAAGTGAACCGCTCCAAACTCGATTGCAGAAAATATGACTTCAGCAACAGAGTGGTCAATGCCTGGAATGCACTACCTGACTCTGTGGTTTCATCCCAAAACCCCCAAAATTTTAACCTTAGACTGTCTACTGTTGACCCCATTCCTAAGAGGTCTGTAAGGGGCGTGCCTACCGTCCCTGTCCTAATGTTTCCTCTATTTGTATCTATTCTATGTATCCAATCCATGCTTATATATGTTACCTAATATGTTCTTGACAAATAAATAAAATAAAAATAAAATAAAAAATATAATGATTCAGTTTGTTCGGGCTGAGCAGAATATGTAAATCTAGCTGATACGATGATTGATGCCTTACTGTGTTGCTCAAGCTCAGCTACGTTATTCACCGTCCCACGGTTAAACAATCCAATATTAAAAATAATTCATAAATCAGGCCTACTAAATGGTAACTGTGAAGAAGGAAGAAGTTTAAGTTATGGTTTGTTACAAAAGGAACTGAAATTCTTGTAGAAATTCTTTCTACAAATGTTTAGTCGGAGAAATTGGGAATGATGCCTATGATGCTTATAGGCACAACTGCCTCATGATGCTGACCGGCCTCAAAAGGATATTATAAAGCTGGAAAACATGCAAGAAAGGGCAAGCAAAAATATCACAGTGTTGGAGATCTTAAAACTGGAAGTTTTTTAAACACTGAGATTGGACAACCGAAATGGTATAGAGTTTTCTGCCTGAGCAGTGGGTTGGACTAGAAGACCTCCAAGGTCCCTTCCAACTCTGTTTTTCTATTCTATTCTATTCTATTCTATTCTATTCT
>JANHZT010004368.1:262623-275505 GCA_032468215.1 Stegonotus admiraltiensis | reverse complement strand
TGCAAGGCCAGGTACCGGCGCCTGGAGGCTCAGCGGGCTGAGATGGTCAGCCAGTTCCAGGCCATGATGCTGTCCCACTGGAACGAGGCCCTCCGGCTCTTTGCCACCAGCAGCACTTCCCTCCAGCCTTCACCCAAAGCCCCGCACCAGGAGGCCAAAGCAGACCCCAAGTTGGAATTTCTGCCCCCCTCTGACCCACACAAAAAGACCCCAAAGGGGGAGACTCTCTGCAGCAACACAAGCATTCATTGCACATATCCGGCCCAGGGGCCGTACTTTGAGGACCCCTGATTTAGTGCAATGTAAAAAATGCAAATAATTTTTATGCAGACCACCAACATTTTTTCACGGACCACCAGTGGTCTAGAGACCACCAGTTGGTGACCGCTGTTCCAGTTTGTCCCCCTGCTCAGACAGGAAACTCTATACCAGTGGCAACCAACCTTTTGGGCACCAGGGACTGGTTCCATGGATAAAGGTTTTTCGGCGGACATGAGTGTTTTTGAGTGTTGCCTGCATCCCGCGGATGGGGCTTTGCTTGTTTGCGTGGCCCAGTTGCTGGCAAGCCACGGTATGGTGCCAGTCCATGGACCAGGGGCTAGGGACCACTGCCCTATATCATTTCAGGCAAGTGGTTGTGCAATCTTTTCTTAAAAACCTCCCATGTTGGAGCACCCACAACTTCTGAAGGCAGGCTGACCCACTGATTCATTTTTCTAACTGTCAGGAAATTTCTCCTTAGATCTAGGTTGCTTCTTTCCTTGATTAGTTTCCATCCATTGCTTCTTGTCTGAACTTCTGATGCTTTGGAAAATAAGTTGACCCCTATTTTTGCCTACTATGGCAGCCTCTCAAATATTGAAACATGCTATCATGTCACCAGTCCTTCAGTCCAGTTTTTCATTAAACTAGACATGCCCAATTCCTGCAACTGTTCTTCATATGTTTTAGCCGTTTTGGTCACACCGTGAATGTCATATTCCAAGCGTGGTCTTACCAGGGTATTATAAAGTGGCACTAACATTTCCATAAAGGAATGAAATTAGATTGTCAAACAACTGTGTGAGGAGTGAGAAGATTAAGAGATAGGAGAAGAAAGGGGAAGTTATAACCATTTATTTATCAACCCTTCAAAATTTCAGTGGCTCTGAAAAAAGTGACTTACAACTGGTACAAAAAGTTACAGAGGTGGATTTCAGCAGGTTCTGACCAGTTCTGGAGAATCAGTAGCAGAAATTTTGAGTAGCTCGGAGAACTGGTGGTAAAAATTCTGACTGGCCCCACCCCCATCTATTCTCTGCCTCCCAAGTCCCAGCTGTTCGGGAGGAAATGGGGATTTTGCAGTAACCTTCCCCTGCCATGCCCAAAACCATGCCCACCAAGCCATGCCACACCCACCAAGCCACACCCACAGAACTGGTAGTAAAAAGTTTTGAAACCCACCACTGTTATAGATGTATATATGTAACAGGATGTGAAGGCAGACTTTGGCAGGAGTGCCTAACGAAGTTCGTAATCCTAAAATTGCCACCCTTATTGTAGACTGTAATCTTTCCTTACCCTAGTCAGGAAAAAAAAAACAACCTCAAGGGGTTTTACATGTCAGGAAATTAGATATGTGATTAAGCCTGAAGAATTGGGCCTACGAAAAAAGGTAAAGGTTCCCCTCACACATATGTGTTAGTTGTTCCCAACTCTAGGGGGCGGTGCTCATCTCCATTTCAAAGCTGAAGAGCCAGTGCTGCCAAAGACGTCTCCATGGTCATGTGGCCAGCATGACTAAATGCCAAAGGTGCACAGAACCCTGTTAGTTTCCCACCAAAGGTGATCCCTATTTTTCTACTTGCATTTTTTACATGCTTTCGAGCTGCTAGGTTGGCAGAAACTGGGACAAGTAATGGGAGCTCACCCCATTACGCGGCAGTAGGGATTTGAACTGCTGAACTGCCTTGACCTTTTGATTAACAAGCTCACCGACTTATCCACTGAGCTACCACGTCCACTCTGTCAATACGAACTGAGAAGTATTTCATGACTTGAAGATGTGTGGACTTCATCTCCCAGAATTCCCTGGCAGCTTGAGGAATTCTGGGAGTTGAAGTCCATACATCTTCAAGTAGGTCAAGGTTGAGACACATTGGATTAATTGAAGAAAATCTGAGAAAAGGAGGAAAAAGATGCTAGAAGACTGCCATAGAAATTAGTTTTTAAAAAAACAAACAACACTTGCTACAGCCTCACCCTTAGAAATTACAGGGCTTTAAGTATGACCCTTGCAATACAAACGTAATTTTGTAATAAGCAAGTCAGGCAGTGGTGACATGACACTATCAAATTTTACCGCAGGAGTGCTTGGAGGAATGCTAAAATTATCACTCTGTCCCACGTTGCCTCAGAGCCAGATCCCTGTTTGCTGCATGATGTTATTCCATATTATTATTATTATTATTTTGCAAGTCGGAAAACAGAAGTCTCTGCAGTCTCGGAAAAAGCTGCCTCCTTTCATTGGAGTGACAAAAGCATCATTACAGCCCCACATTGCAAGCCCCACCCCTTTTGGAGAGGCACAGGTAGAAAAGGGGTGGAACTTGGGTCATTACCTCTTCCCCTGAGGTGGACACCGTTGATTATTTTTATTCACACAATTTTTGTGGTCGAATATTTCATTGTACAGAAATGTACTATATCCTATCCAGGGGTGGGTTCTACTTACCTTTACTACCAGTTCGCAAAGGAATCGCACTCGCGTGCTCGCTTTGCTCGCGTGCATGCCTTGCTTCTGCACATGTGCAGAAGCTTCTGATGATGTCAGGGTCAGTGGGCAGAGCCTCCCACTGGTTTTACTACCAGTTCTATAGAACCGGTCTGAACCAGGGGCAACCCACCACTGATCCTATCCTCATAAGGTACAGCATGATGGGATGTGTGCCCCTCCTCTGTTCACTTTCCCACTGGAGATATTTATTCATATCTATCATCTATCTATCTATCTATCTATCTATCTATCTATCTATCTATCTATCTATCTCTATCATTTATCAATCATCTATCTATCATCTATCAGTCTTCTATCACTTATCATCTATTAATCATCTACCATTTATCATTTACTAATCATCTATCATTTATCAATCATTTATCATCAATCACTTATCATCTAGTAATTATTTATCATTTATCAATCATCTATCGTCAATCATCTATCATCACCTATCAATCACCTATCATTTATCCTCTATTAATCATCTCATTTATCATCTTTCATCTATCTATCTATTACAAAAATGCAGAATAAAGAGAGCAAAGAAAGAGACAGAGAAAAGGGGAAACAAAAGTGCAAAAAGAAAGTGCACATTTTGGGTGCTGGGCGAACCGATTGTTACAACTGGCAGTAGCCCACCACTGATTATGTACATTTGCCACCTTGAGTTACTTATAAAGTAATAAAGGTGGAACAAAACTCATATAAGTAATCATTCAAGGGGTGCTTTAGATATTTTGGGATTGCACCCGAGACCTTACCACCAGTGGTGGGTTCCTACCCGTACGCAGTGGTTTGGGCGAACCGATAGAGCCGATGATCACCTGGTAGTGAACCGGTTGCCCCCGATGTTCAGATTGGCCCACCTGCCCACCCGGGCTCCTTTTTGAACCTTTATCTTCTCAGCTGATTAGCAGGGCAGAGTGGATGGCCGCGCAAATCAGCTGTGCTCTTCCCAGCAGAAATGCAGAAGTAGAACATCTTTGTAAACTGTGCACGCGTGCATAGTGTGCGTTTGGTGTGCTTGCAAGCGAAGCATGAAGCACACGCATGAAGCGCACGATCAGCGAACCGGTAGTAAAACCGGGAGGAACCTACCACTGCTTACCACGATTGGTATGATCTTTGCTTTCTTTTGCCACAGTCATTCTATTTATATTTGCAGGTCTTTGTATTTTGTGTTTTTCCCCCAGTTCTTTTTCTTCTCTTCTGCCATCTCCAGCTACTGCCACATCCACAATCCAGACTTTTTTGTTTTACTTATCAACAATTGTTAAGTCTGGGGTGTTCTGTGGCAGGTAGTTACTACTGATTCTTTAAAGCATGGGTGTCAAACTCAAGGCCTGCAGGCTGCATCTGGCCCATAGGATGCTTAGCTGTGGCCCACGGGGCCAGCCTGTAAATATCAAAGGACTGGCCCGCGGTGCCTCTGCCAGCCAAAACAGACCACAGGGGCCACATGCCCCCTTGAACCTGTTTTCGGACAGCAGAGTGCTGCAGGAGGCTGTGGAGGCCGAAAACAGGCCTCCTGGGGCCTCCGTACGGGACCGCAAGGGGCCCACATGACGCCTCTGTATGGCCCATTTTTGGCTGGTAGAGTGCTGCAGGAGGCTGTGGAGGCTGAAACAGGCCATGGGGGGCCTGGCACCTCCATGTGGCCTGTTTTCAGCCAGCAGACTGCTGCAGGAGGACTGGCTTGGACTGGATTACAATTATGTGGCCTCAAGTAAGTGCCTAATCTGGATAGAAAACAAGCAACATCCTATGTTAATACTAGAGTTTAATGCCAGATTTTACCTACTGTAGGTCCACTTAATCTACAATCAACAATCTATTGTGCATTCTATATTCTGTATTCTATTCTCTATCTATAATTGACAGCCATTTCTATTTACTCTCCTGGAAATTTACCTCTGCTGTTAAATCTTGTATTATCATGTTATTTATCTATAAATAGATAAATTTTCTGCCTGGAATAGCAATTTACTGTTAAACAATGGGGTATAAATTTAGAAATAAAAAATTTAGCGGAATATGAAGAATAAGTAATGAATGGTTGCCAGTAATATCTGGTAGAAGAGACAGGAAAGTGGTTATATTAAAGAACTGTGGAAAGAAAGAAGGGGGGGGGGAATGCATCTTGAGCCTGTGTCAAATGCCCACAATGGCCACGCTCACCCTAGCCATGCCCACTGTTACCATGCTAAACACCCACCCACCTGGCCACCCACACCCCAGCCCTCCAAGGTCAAACGCCACCCTAATGCGGTCCTCAATGAAATCGACTTTGACACCTCTGATTTGGAGAAATGCTGGGATTTTTTACTCTAAACAAGCACTCAATAATAGTGAAGTGTTTTGTTGCCTATATTAAGAAATAATTATAATTTGTCTTTTGCTACCCACTGGCAGCAGTTACAACTACAGCATTTACTGCCCTCAGTTTGGACTTCAGCAGCATTTTCAGCTTCAGAGATGCTAGGTTATTAAAAATAATCACCAAATCTTATGAGATTACAAAAGTCAAAATTAGTATTATAAAAATACTTGTTGATGTATTTTTCTGATAGCAAATATTAACAATTGAATGGAGTAAAGATTTGCAGTTTCCAATTTTATCTAAACAACAGCAGGCAGAATTAACAT
Organism: Stegonotus admiraltiensis; assembly: GCA_032468215.1. Classification (NCBI taxonomy): domain Eukaryota; kingdom Metazoa; phylum Chordata; class Lepidosauria; order Squamata; family Colubridae; genus Stegonotus; species Stegonotus admiraltiensis. The sequence goes on along the minus strand of JANHZT010004368.1, from coordinate 270,098 downwards.
CTATGATTTAAAGATATCTTAGACTACAACTTATTCAACAATAAATAATATTCACAATTTGTGGGACCCTGTTGTACATGAATGAGTAAACGAGTAAATCGTCATATTGTTGAAGCTGCAACAAGAATATTTTTCCAATGTCCTAAAATTGACACATGAGTACAACATTCTCCACACCTCTCCAATTACGGTACTAAGAAATTTGCTCTTCAAATTTAGAAAGATGAATTACATTTCACTGAAAATGTGTATAATTTTTGTATACATACATTCATATACATTCAATACATATGGTATTATATGTAAACAGCTGTTACTTTTTTTTCTATTTTCATTTTTTACTGTTTAATTACTTAAGGGCCAAATAAAAAAGTAACAAACACAGAATAAAATTGTTTCTCAATCATTTGGCCAAGATCTAATGTAAGTATGAAAGCAAACTATTCAATATGAGTTTGAGGATAACAACCACAAATTCCTATGTATAATAGTGGATTTTTCTTTTCTTATTTCTTTTCCTTTTTACATTATTGTGTTTGTGTATGTATCTCTTTTTAAAAATATTTAGCAATTTAAAAGAAAAAAGCTAGAAAAAGAAAAAAATGAGAAAAGCATAAATTAAATAACAGATTTGTGACCATCATAATTAACTCAGTATAAATCTTCAGAATAATGTTAGTGTAATTTGTTTCATTCAACAGGTAGTCCTTGAGTTACAACCATTTGTCTAGACTATTCAAAGTTACAACAGCAATGAAAAAAATGACTTATGACCATTTGTCAGTTACAACCGTTGTAGCATCCCCATGGTCATGTGATCAAAATTTGGATGCTTGGCAGCTGTTATGTATTTATGACAGTTGGACTGTCCCAGAGTCATGTCATCACCTTGTGTAATCTTCCAGCTAGCTTCCAATGAGCAAAGTCAATAAAAGAAGTCGGATTTGCTTAACGACCACATGATTCACTTAGCAACTGTAGTGATTCACTGAAGCACTGTGGCAAAAAAAAAGTCAGACAATGACGCGTAACTCACTTAACAAGTGCCTTCCTTAGCAATGGCAATTTTAGGCTCAGTTTTGGTCATAAATTGAGGACTACCATAATTATTTTTAAAAATAATCTAATTCTCCCGGTTTACAAAATATGGAAATATCATCTAATCTGATAATTACATTTCCATTCTTTTTTTTGAAAAAAAAGCAAAATAATAGTTTTAGCAATAAATACTGGAATAATATGTCATTAATAAAAACTTTATACCATTTTCCTCTAAGTGTGATATTCATTGCAATTTAATATTACTTTTCCATTAAAATTCCCAGCCTTGCTTTCCTTGTTGTGCCGCAAGTTCTAAAATCTTTCAAAATCATACACTCTATAAAATTGTTCAGTTTTTGAGTCATATTTTCAGCAGCAAGTTATAAATTAAACCAAGTTTTGTATGTTATGCTTTTCAAATTCAATTAAATTTCTAAAGATTCTGCCTGTTTTTGCAATAGCTTTAGAATAATGTTGCCTATATTATCAGAAGATTTTGGATCCTGTCACATGATTCTAACCATATGAAGTCTCAGAAAATTTCATTTTTAATTGACAATTAAATCTTGCAATTTGTATTTTAAATTATTTTTTCACTACCCAAATTCTTTCCATTTTCATCTTAATGAAAATACATGTTTAGAATTGAAGCAAGGAGTAAATCTGAGCTAATTCTCTGTTTATGTTAAGCTGCTGATATGCTGCTTATTACTAAGTGATCTCTTGCAAATTATCTATTACTGTTCATATCAAGTCAAAAATATTTATGAAAACCATCTGGAATTCCCATTCCCATCACAGAGTTATTGTCATCCAAATCTGGATTGTTATCCAAATCTGGTAACGACTCTTTTCAATTTTTCATTTGTACCATATACAGTACTAGATTTCACAAAATTGTGTTGTTCGACATTGCCTGTAGGTATGTGTGTGTGTATTTAATTTATGTAATAACTGTGATTCCGTTATGACCAAAAATACATAATAAAATACTTAACTCCTTTATTTTCCTTGGAAATGTTTCCATTTTCCTATCATTACTAAGAATGATTTCAGTTGCATGCAAATTAATACAATATGTATTCTTCAACATTCTAATTCTTTTCTTATTTGCAGTTCCTGCACTTTGGAGCAGAATCCCCTGCAAATACATACAAGTGTCCCAGAAGTCTATTAAGACCTGACTCTGTCCCCATAAACTTGAATATATAGCTGTTTAACTTTGATATATTCATGTGTATTAGCATGCATGCATGCGTGCACACACATGCGCGCACACACACACACACACACACACACACAGGAATGTTTCACAGATAATTATGAAACAAACAAGACTGGGGAGACAGGCGGAACAGGTGGGCTTGAGATCCAGAAAATGTTGTCATGCCATATAGGAACTGAGCAGGACATTAGGGTTCTCCATAAGGGAAAAAAATATTGCTTGCTGCTTCTCTGATGCCACTAAATTGCTAGTCAGGTTCTTCCATCAGAATATACCTCCACATGGATTATAGTGCTCCTTTGACTTGTAATCACCATTATAGCAAGCAGAGAAAAGGAATAAGAAGCCAAGAAAATCAAGTTCCCATGAGGCAAAGGAAAACGGCAGGACGTGAGGAGAGAGGAGATGCAGCTCTGCCCTCTCATTTGTCATCTGAGTCTGGTGACTCGGGTTGTTCATTATACCGTTTTGTAGATTTCAAAATACACACATCTGCAACTACAATTATTACTAAAAGTGCAAAAGTATGGATTAAAGGTCAATTTACAGATTCATCTGAAACTGTTTCTCTTTTGCATAAAAGCTATTTTGTCTTCTGAAAACAGTTTACAATTTCTGTTCAACTGGACAAACACATCCCTCTGAGTTACCAAAGTTTTATTTTGGCATTTCTTTCCATACATGTCTGCTGCGTGACAAAACTTCACAGAATAGTAGTAATTTCTAAAATAGCTCAACTGAATATGATTCTCAATAGCACTCATGACTTCACACGCATGGAAATGTAAACATGTGATCTGTTTTTTCCTTTAGCGTCATGCATTCATGAAAAATATATACTGATTTTCATTTAGTGAATAGAAACAACAGATGCTGAGTTTCCAAGTCACAATTTATCAATGAAATTCAGGAGAAAGCTCATAGAGAAAAATCAAAGAAACATAATCTCTTCCCATCTCTCCACACTCTGCTTTTATACACACATATATTGCCTTATAAGAAATGTGCACCAACATGATGCCTAAACTAAGTTCTAGCTATTGATCTTGGGTACTATCTTACCACGAAAGAAGAATGCAAAATTGTTATAAATGAAATAAACAGTTGTTCTAGTTTGGGAGCACTTCTGGATCCAGCCTTCATCTTGGATGCTCAATAAATTTTAACTTTTTAGCTGCCTCACATTACAAAGAAATTGAATCTAGATACCAACACTATAAAAAGAAATTTCATGAGAGGAGGAATCCATGCAAAGTGAAACTAAATAATGCAAGAATACTTTCTAATTCACAATTGATGAAATATCAGACATATCAGGTGAACTAACAAACATATCATCACTTGGAAGGCTTCCTAATTACTTTTCCACTAGACATTATTACATACTGGCTGGAGACTTCACTGGAATTCAATGGGATTAATAGATTTTTGCCAAATTTTGTCACTAACCTCAAATCAGATAACAATATCACTACTGCTATAATGACAATCTAAGGACAAGATTAGGGACATCAGAAGTTCTACCCTTTTCAAATTGAATTTGATAATATTGTGGATCCATTGGCCATGATTATCCAGCCAAATATACTCACTAGCCTGATACTAACCCATCACTGATTATACATAGTGCTGCAGAGTCTAATACCTCTAAATTTACAGTTGCCGATTGATTTGACAGTGACCATTTTGTAAATATTTTATATTTAATAACATTTGATAGCTTTCTGATATCATCTCCCCATTTTCAACACTAAGAGATGAAGTTACCTTAAATTTTCTCATCTTGAGGTTAAGATCATCAAATTTATTGTATCTAAGCCAGCTAAGATACTCACATAACAACTGTGAGAAGTATCACCAATGAGGCTGTTGAGAACTATCCATAAACTGAATGTTTGGCTTCAGCCCTCAATAACTATCCACATTATCAGAAGATATATCTGTAAGACTCAAGCCTGGTTCAGTCATGATTGCCAACAAGTCAGAAAAGATCCGAACTAATTTTCCACACTATAATTTTCTACTGCATAAAGGAATTCTATTTTCAGAATTACTAAGATTGAAGCAGAAGTATAAGCAGCGGCTCCATCAAAAAAAAAAGTTCATGGCAGCAAGTAATAGTTGTTGCTTCTTTAAATAACTCTGCTATTTTCTGAAGACTAATAGTCTGTCTTTCTGAATATTTCATGCCATTCCTCTCCTGTATTAGATTATTTTGGAAAGAACCCCTGTTATCTTGTGTACCCAGATAGAGCCCTTCTTTCTAGATTTAGACTTACATGTGAACTCCTTAATATCATGTACTCCAGTTTTATATTCTGAAATAACTGTATCAAGGAAGGCTCCCAGTGGTGGTTATATGGCTTACTGATTGTAAGCATTCATTTGAGTTGGTGACCACTTCTACTATCTTCCTTATTCACAACCACAGACAATTACACTTCCATGCCTTTGGGCAGTATACAAATAAAACAGTAAAATCATATAAAAGCCATAGTTAACAACAAAGTTAAAAACCAGATTAAAACAAAATTAAAAAGATTTGGTTTGTTATATTGAGTACAAACTCCATCCTATTATAAGCTATACTGTAGTTGCTAATGGTTATGTTGCCTTATTTTTTGTTCCTGAGAGCAATTAGCAGTTGTTTTCCTTCCAGGGAATAGCTGAAATGTAGCTAAGGGAATCCACCAATTTCTTTCCTTCATTTATCCTGAATTAAAATGGTAAAGCTGATTTTAGAAGAGAGGTCACTGATCTGGGTTAAGGTTACCAGAAATTTGGAAAAAGACAGATATGTTCTTTTTTGTCCTCATTTTATCTGTCCAGCAGACATAAAATTAAATATTGTCCAGCTTTTTTAGTTCTGTATCTTGGGATTCCATTTTTTTAATGGACTGTTTTCATAATAGTAGTCATCCAAATTTTTATGTATATGAATTTTGTAAATTATCTACTTCCTTCTTTTCCCCATCTGTTGGTAGAATCAACAGCCTAGATTTATGTTATTTGATTTATTTCCCGATCCAAGCAATCAGCTTCAATCCAGCCCTTCTAATCTATGGTTAATGTATTCTATGGTAAAATTTGAAAATCAAATTGTCATCAATTCTACAATATTAGCCAATATTCTACTAGCCAATATTCTTGAAAATAAATTTTACTGGAAAATATTGAAAATGAAAAACCAGTCTTCTGACGTTGGAAAAGATAATTTCATATACATTTGGGCCTAAATTTTGATCATCACCTTTAAAGTCCTTCATGACATGGGACCAGGTTTCTTGAGGAACCATCTTGTCCCATTTACATTGACCCATCCCAGCCAGTCAGGCAAGAAGGGTATGTTATGGACCCTGTTGGTTAAAGAATATCAACGGGCAGAGTCTACAAAGAGAGCCTTCTCTGCAGTTGCCTCTATGGAATATTTTGTCCCAAGAGGTTCAGCCTTCTGGAAGAGTGTGGAGACTTGGTTGTGCCAATTGGCAGGAAGATTGAAAAGGACCATGTAACCCTGGGATTGGTTTGTGGCTTGATGACACTCCCTCTGCCTTTTAATTTGTGTTTTTAACTTATTTTATTCTTCACTTTGTTTTAATTCTATTTTTAATTATACTTCTTTTTATGATGTTGTGGTTTATATCTGTAAACCACTCAGACTTCCTTGGATAGTGAGATAGGCATGGTTAAATTTGATAAATTGATTTATTTTTTTTTACAGTTTTTAGTATAACTTTTGTTGCAGATGTGAAGAAACAGTCAATGTGTCCTCCTTTTCTTCCCATTTGTCCTCCTTTCCAATTGTTTGTCTTTCTTTGCCTGTTTTGATACCTGGTAACCCTAACCACAGTAGCCAATTTTATGCCACCATATCTTCTATATAGTACTTTAAGGCAGCCGTGAGGCTAGGTTTACAGAGGGACTGAAAGGAAAGTATTTCCATTATGGTGCTTGCTTTATAAATAATTCAGAAGTGCTTTGGCCCTCCTCACACAACAGAAAATGTATCAAAGGCAGGGGAAAAACTGTGTGATAATATTTTTTTTGGTGGGGGCGATCTTTGTTAAGAACAATATGCTTACCAGCTAAAGCCTTTGAATTAGAGGATTCTGAAAAATTACTATGTTACTATGAATGAATAGGATGCTGGTGTGTCTATGTCAGAATAATCTGGGGTTCCAACTCAAACCAGAGTTGGGCAAGAATAAATAAAATGAAAGTCAGATAGCTGAGAAAAGGAGAATTGTTTATTCCCCAAAGTATAGAAGTTTGCCTATGGAGGAAGCTGCAGAAAAAATGGGGTACAAAAGGGTTGTTTTATAGGGGAGTTTGTCCTAGGTGTGGAAGTGTGCACATACTGATTCTAGGGTGACACTTGAGGGGCATGGGTGTGTGTAAGTACATGTCATCTATGATGTTTATTCTTGTGAACATGCAATTTCCTTGGGAGACCATTTTAATTAACTCTATTTGTGTATACAGACCTTCTCCTTTTATATGTGGATTAGGTCTGAGTAATTTATTTGGGGGAGCGTGGGATTAAGGAAGTTTGAGTGAAATATTTTCTCCCATTTGCTATTTTTAATTGATTAACTTAGTTTCAGCTTGACTAGAGAAATAGAATTAAGTGACCGGAAGGTTTATTTCTATCACTGAGAATGTGTTGGGAAACACCCAGCCTAGCAGGAGGGAAGCCTCAAGAGCAGAATTAGCCTTGAGTCCTTGCATAGTCGCAACTGACACCACCCACCTTCACCCACACTGCCACCTTAATCTCTAAATATATCCTTATTTATCTGTTTCCAGGCTAAGGCTGGTGCTCTGGGGAGATTTCTATATAATATGCAGAATATAATAATGAGCTTGAATCTTCTACATTAGGTCTAACAGAAAGTTCTAGAAGGCTTTTCAGTATCAGCTGCTTTGAGAAATTCTTTGCTTATTCATAGAGACTTACAAAAGAGTTGGGGGCTAAGTTCACAATGGTATATTTTCAAGGATCAAATTTTGCAATTTTTAGAGGGAAATCTCCCAATCAAATTGCTGGGCATATGTGAATTTCAGCTTCATTGAATAGCCCCTTGTCCTAGAATTTTAAGAGAAGTGGGGAAATCCTGTCTATGGCTCTAGGTCAGTGGTAGGCAAACTTGGATCTTTCACACCCTGTGGACTTCAACTCCCAGAATTCCTAAGACAGTTTGGCTGTCTT
>JANHZT010004368.1:246548-262523 GCA_032468215.1 Stegonotus admiraltiensis | reverse complement strand
AGTCCCAACTTATCCCTTCCAACCACCCCACCACCACCACCACCACCACCACAACAGCATGTGGAAGTTTTATAGTATGTCTATGATGTCATTGGTAAGTCTGGAATTAAGTTGCCCAGAAGTAAATTTCAGTTATAAAATAATGCATTTTGATAGTAAATTCAACAGACTTTTCCTTTGGCGAATAATTGACCTACAGGTTGGAAACTTTATTTAAATTAACCCATTCTTGGGGATCAAAATTTCCCTCATGCTTTGTTTTATCCCACTTCAGTCCTGAACTGTTTAACTCCAATAAAGGCTCTTTCCTCCCATTTGCTGTAATGATCCTCACTCATCTCTGCATACTTTGGCCAGCTCAATCCCACTTGTTTCAAATCACTGTAGTCATTTAACTTAACTAAGAGGTAAAAAGGCAACAACAGATTTTAAATGCTTGAGGTTGTCAAAATTGAGGAAAATACTATTGAAATGCAGGTACCATAAAGACAACTTAAGCCATGTTACAAACTAAAGCGAACACCAGAGGATTACTGGAGGGGGGTGGGGGCGTTGCCAGATCAGGATTGTGCTTTGATTAGGTACAAGTGAGGAAGACCCATAAGTTTTTTTTCCCTCCGTGGTGCCCTTTATGTCTTAAACTACAATTCCCTTTCTCTTCGGATAACTTGATTGGATACACCTGACCTTTGCTAAGGTAGAGCAAAGTTCCTCAGCTAGCAGAAGGTAAGCTGTGCCCTTGGCTCCCACGCAGGCCAAATGGTGAAGTAAAATACAAGTTTTGAGAAGGGGACGGAGAAGAAAGTGTTGAGTAACGTCGGTGAAAATTGGGACTATTCTTCGATTTAAACTCCCAGAACTGCCACCTGACCCTGCCTCATGACAGGGACCGCCCTCGGATCTAGGCGTGAGGAGCGCGTCTGCTGCCAGAGGGGAGTTGCTGGCCGATGCGGTTTCTCCCGTCTTGGGACTCTTTCGGCGGCTCTGGGCACGGGACGCTTCCGACGATGGCCCATAGCGACGAGGGGCAGAGGGTTGGCTCGGGGACCCACCGCGCGCCGCCCCGATCTCTCGTCCTTCGTCCCTCCCTGTTGATTTCTGCTGCTTCCCAAGAGTTCAGCAGCAAATCGACTCGGAAGTAAGCCGAGGGGCTTACGCGCAAGTGCACGTGCGATCCAATTCGACGGTTCTATGACGTGAATTGGATCGCAGCCGCTTCGCGACTTCCTTTCTCGTTCGGACTTTTCGGCAACTCAGCTGAGGAGAAGGGAGGGTAGAGCGGGCGCGTCAGGAAAGGAAAGAAACCGACGAAAGACCAGCAGAGACGGAGTTGAGCTGAGCCGAGATTCAGCCCAGCCGTGAAAGAATGGTCCTCCTCCTTCCCATCCTCGCTCTGCAGTCGCCAACCCGGACGCGCGTGGTGTGAAGGAGAAAGCGAAGACGCCAGGTGGGTCTCTGCCCCGAAGCAGCTGCTTCCTCAGAAATTCCCCCATTCCCTCACAAAGTTCGGTTAGCTCGATTACTCCGGATCTGCCACCTCGTGGCAGGGGAGCTAACTAAGAAAAACCTTGCAAAACGCCGCCTTCGCGACGGGGCGCGCTGGGCTAATAATTTGTAGCGAAAAGTTACTGGTTGTAGTTTAACCTCGCCCTAGCCCAGCCCACCCCGCCGCCAGGCCCCTTGGAAGGTCGGACAGAATCGCCCGAGGATTCTCAGAAGCCAGGTTTGCTTTCTTTGCCGAACCCGGCATCGCTTTCCTTATTTTTCTTCCAAGAGCTACTGACTGGATCTCAGTTAATCATCTCTCCACCTGGAACCAAAGCTCTGGATTCTGTTTTCCTTGCAGGGGCTAAAAAATTGGATCCAACTTGATCCTGCAGAAGGCACGCTGACCTGAACAGACCATGCAAAACAATCACGCTGAACTCCTTCATAATCAGGCCCTGCAGCCTTTACAGTGGCAGAGTGAACATAGAGAGGTCCGGGTGACTGTGGGGAGCTCAGCACTTCAATCCACTGCCTTTGCTCCACCACGAACATTGCTGAGGAAGACCTTGGTGGCCGTGGATGTTGTGTGTTTACTTGTGGGTGAGTGAAGGATGGGGGCTCTGCAATTTCCACTTACTAGTACATGACAATGGTTTACCAAGAGATATTTTGCCACAGAGGAATGAGAAATGAGAAGGAATTAAATAGTCAAATTATCTCTGCAATAGAGGTGAGGGACCAGCTTATTTTGTGCTCCTACTGCTACCTCCTTACGCAGATAGCTGGGCATTCTTGTGTCTATCATATTTCTTGTCTGAACCAAAGGGAAGTGGGAATCTCCAGCTTCCCAGACTCTGAGTAAAAGCATACCGTCTAGAGTTCCCACCATCCTGTGCTTTGCTAGAAATATCTAGAAATGACGAAGGTTGCAGCCCAACATATCTGGTGGCTAATGGAGTATGGAAGGATTCTTGCAGTTGAATTGGTCTTTATCTGAAAATCTAGAAAACAGAAAGTTGAATCATCTCTGTTTTCATCTCTGGTAATTTGTACATGCTTAATTTATGTGGCAGTCCATTTTATATTGGGTTTGGATAATTGGGGATCTAGGAATACAGGACCAAACTTATTATCATATGGAAGAATCAGAGTAACCAGTACTGGGTGCTCCAACTGGGCATACCCAGTTATGTCTACATCAGTCCTGTTCTGAGGACTGAGAACATCAGGCTGTTCTGAGTTGGAACATGCAGCTGAAACTGCTGCTCAGATATTCATTTAATCCTCTACAGAGGACTTTAGTCCTTAGCATCTGCTGTTGAAATTATGTCACCATGAATCATAGTGGTCCATGGCTGGGATGGAGCAGACAGCTCTTGAGTAAAGTCAAGTCTTCTGAAATAGCTTTCTGATAGAGTGTTAAGTTTATGACACTCAGACATCAGGTTCACTTCCACTTTCTTGCTCTGCAAGTGCTCTGCTATAGAGGTTGCTGTTGGGAAAGCAGTAACAGTGAGCGGGTGCCACTTCCTACAAGATATGTGGAGACCACGTGGCAGTATCAGAAGAGATTGCAATGGATGTCACTTTGCCCACTCTCCCCTCCAATGAGATAAACATCCAATAAGTAGTTGCTTTCTCGCTAACACAGAAACCGCCTATAGCAGTGATGGCTAACCTTTTTCAGACTGAGTGCCCATAGTTTGTGCGCACCCCCAAAATGCAATGCTTGCATGGCCCCTGCGCATGCACCCTGCCCCACTGCAGGAACCCCCAAAATGCAATGCATGTGCAGCCCAGTGCATGTGCCCTTCCCCCCATACATATGCATGTGCCCTTCCCCCCATACATACACATGTGCCCCTGTGTGCGACCTGCAGATGCCTCCTGCATGCACCACCACCACCACCCCCGCATGTGTGGCAGAAATCCAAAGACCAGCTGGTTGGCAGGAGGCATGTGCGCATGCGTAGCACAGCTGAACTGGGGTGACGGCTCGTGTGCCCACAGAGAGGGCTCTGCATACCACAGGTTTGCCACCATGGGCGTATAGCAGGGATGGCTAACCTTTTTGCCGTCGCGTGCCAAAAGTGGGGGGAGCATAGGGGGTTTGTGCGTGTGTGTGCCCACACCCATAATTCAATACGCCCTGTCCCTCCGCAGATGTGTGACACACACACACACACCCGTGGTCCCTCCGCTTTTGGCCCGGTGGGTCCGGTAGACCCATTTTTTGCCCTCCCCAGGCTCCAGAGACTTTCTAAGAGCCTGGGGAGGGTGAAAACTGCCTTCCCCATCCCCCTGAAGGCCCTCTGGAGGCTGGAAACAGCCATTTTCCTGATTTCTGGTGTGCCCGGAAGGGCCGAAAATCAGGTGGTCGGGTGCGCATGCGTGCTGGAGCTGAACTAGGGCAACACTCGCGTGTCCACAGATACGGCTCCGCGTGCCACCTGTGGCACCCGTGCCATAGGTTCACCATCACGGGCCTATAGAATGGATCCCTGAAGGTTGAGAAGGTCTGTCGGGAGGCCAGCTGTATAGCCATTTGTAAGTATGGTACTTTTAGGAGTACTAAGAACCCTCAGGCACAGGCACCTTTTCCTTTATTCGAGGGGAGGTGGCTGTTTGGAACTCAGAACAACACATATTTCTGCACATTTGTGCTTCCTGGTTAATGATCTTCTGCTTGTTGGTTAATAATTGCATAGAGATGAGAACAAATTCTTGAGAAGAATGGGCAATCACAGGAAGCAGAACTTTAATTCTGCACTCTACCCACTGATTCGCTTCTCCCCTAAGCATTTCCCCCACCTCCTGCTGGACTCTTCTTCTAGTTAAGCCTAGCTGTCAGAAAAAAAACCACCTAAGGAAGAAGTTTGAAACCTTTTTCCACAGGTCACTCTCTGCAACTATCCTCAAACCCACATGGATATTAATAACAAACAAGAGAATCAGGCCCCTTTTGATAACATCTGATTCTGCCCTGTGGAAATAAATCTTGGTTATAATATATGACAGAATACCTGGAGAAGTTTTGGGTCAAAAGAAAGGGCTATTTGAATCCCATCAGAATTAAGCCTAGGATCTGGGTTGGATGAAACCTTTGGAGCCATTATTGCAGGTATCAGGGTCCTGAAAAGAAGGAACTGGGCTTTATTTTTTCTTGAAGACGTTTTGTTTCTCATCCAAGAAGCTTCTGAAGAAAGCTTCCAAATGACCATTCCTCTTGAATTCTAGTTGCTTTTCAAAAAAGCCTTTGGTGCAACCATGACCTGGATGACTGAGGATCTCCATAAGACTAAAAAAAGGGAGTGGCAGGAGACCAAGTGATAGTTTAAGATAACCCAATTTTGCTGATCGTGGCAGCAAAGATCAAGTTTCTACTTCTGCTAACCATATGGTACCACTGAAGTCCAGACTCCAGTGAACTCGGTTCAGTCATATTTCTGCCTTCTGACATTTCCTAAGGCTCTACCCACGCACATGCAAAGTTTATTATTGCCTCCAACCCTAAGGGCTGCTTTTTAAAATGAATGTGGCATTTTTTAGGAACTTAAATTCTATACTTGTACCAGGTTTTGTGCTCACAAACAGCCTCAATTTTCTGCTAGATGATTCAGAATAATAAAGAAACTTTCAGAAAGAACTGATGTGGGAAAGCTCAGTTTAAATCCAGCCCATCAGAGAACTTTGGCTTCTTCCCTTTTCAGTCACCTTCTGACATGGTTTCAGAAGTGAGAAGGATGAAAGTGTACAGTACAAAGAGAAGTGTTTGGTGCTTGGAGACAGAACAGTACACCATCAGAAAGGACATTCATCAGAACGGCACAAGGAAATTATAGAAATGGAAAGACAGGATCCTAGAGTTGGAAGGAACCTCGGAGGCCTTCTTGTCCAGTCCCCTGCCTAAGGCAGGAGACCTTATTTAAAATTTCATGTCCTGATTCCAGGGGGCTATTCCATTTTTGCATTTCAATAAACCACTTTTTTTCTTTCTGAACTGTGTTGTACATTTTTGAAGGCTAAAGAGTTGTGTTTCAAAACACAAAAGCTGAGGGTGGCCATAGTCCTGATGAGGATGTCTCTGTTAAAAACAGACTCTGTGTGTGTGTGTGTGTGTGTGTGTGTGTGTACGTACATGTGCACCCTTATGTTACTTGAAGTCCTTGAAAAAATTCCTAAGGGACTTAGAAAATGACCTGGTTGGTCTCCAAAGAAGCCATATTTTATTTTTATTTATTTATTTTTAAGTAAAAAGTTCTGATATGAAAACATAGCCCAAACTTGATGGTCTGTTGTGTTCCAAGTTGACATGGAGCCTGAGAAAGCAAAGGGGAAAAACAAGAAAGGCAGACTGGAGCAAAGGGAAAGAATTATTTTCACTGTTTGCTGCTACTGTAGTGGCATCAGTTTTCACTGACTTGAAGGAAGCCTTTGGGGACTTTAACCTCTTCAAGGTAGCCTGTTTTTAATAATAATCACAAGCAAGTATAGAATGTCCAGAAAAGGACAACTCCAGTGTTTCCCAACTAGCACACACACCCATGCTAACCATACTTTTAAGTAAGGGAATGATATTCCAAGCCATCATGGAGGCAACAGGTTGTGAGGCTGCTTTGAAGTATTCAAACACCTTCAGATCTTTTATCTTGTAGTTCTTAGAACAATCTTGTTATCCCCATCCTGCAGATAAGACTAAGAGAAGAAAATGCCTGAGGTCACCTAAGGAGTTCCTGGCAGATATGAATTTTTAGTGGCTAGTTGTAGATTTGGGAGATCAAAGGTATCACTTCAGTTCATAACTGCAGCAGAACAAGGGATAAAGTATATGACCACATTTGAAATGTGACTCTTATCTTTACAAGTGACGCAGAAAAAAATTGGATGCTAGGAAAGTACCCATTTTTTTCTTCCACAGAATTAGCTATGAACAGGACCAGGTCTCTGAATGAGAGAACTGCATACTATATAGCCTTATTTTTCAGTATAGTTTAATAATTAGGAATTCTATGTGGGAATTCTGGAAGAAGTATAACAATATTGGATTGCAGTCTAATGAGATTCATTAGGAAAATACCCTTTTAATAGGTATACAACAAATCTCAAACAAGCAGCCTATGACATAGAATGTCTGCAGAAATGAAATAAAGTAAGATTAACTGATTCTAGGCATATTTAATCACAGCTTGAGGAGTGGGGAAATCTGATTTGTCACTAGGCAGAGTGGCTATTGTCTTTGTAACAACTTTGAATTAGATGTTTGCAGATGAATTTCCTAGAAGACTAGTTGTTCATAAGTTGTAGGAGATGGGATCTAGACTTTCTACCTCAGACACCAAAATATCTTTTATTGCTGTAGAAACTAGTCTTAAGTGTCAATGCTTCCTTAAGAGTCCCCTGTCTCCAATATATAGCCCAGTTTTTTGTACCAAAGGTATTTGCCATGCTGGTTCTCCTTGTGTAGGAATTAGGAATGGAACCTTCATAAACATCACAGAGATAGAAAATGATACACTGTCTACCATATGTCAGATGGAAATAGGCACACCGGTTTTAGATTTCATTCAGAAATAGTTCTCCTGTGTGGTACGTATACTGTCAAACTATTAGCATGTGCAAACATTTATTTTAAAAAAATGGAAATTGTTCAGCAATGGTCGCTTTAGAAAAACCACAAGGCAACTGCTGCCCTCAATGTCAAGGAGCACTTTGAATAAGGAGGATTCATTTTTAGCTATTGCTGCTAACCTCTGTAATGGATAGTTCTGTCTGGGTGCCCGTTATCAAATAATAAAGCAGGAATTCTACATAATAATGATGTGCACCATATGATATAGTATTTGTAGAAGTTAGTCCTGAATCTTTTTGATACATTTCATTGGTTCTAGAATTTTAATATTTGAAAAGAATATTATAAAATTTCCATCCAGTTTCTTCATAGTTCATAATTTTGTAAATGTCTTATTCCCAGACAAGTGTGTATCTATAGTCAGAGGCAGATAAAATAATGCCTTTGGGACAGATCTGGGTGAAAGGCAGAATTAAACTTTGTTTATAAAGCAGGTCAGTTTGAAAGTTTGGGTGATCTTTCCTATAATGCTGGAATACTGGGAAATTGGGGGTCTTTTCATCCATCATGTATCAATAATCCTCTTTTGATTCTATACAATTTTAGCCGTGCATTCGATACATGCTAGATTGTTGGAAAATTAGGCCAGACCCTAAGAAGGAAATTTGCACCAAGGTTGTCTAGATGGATTGACATGGATGGCTAGTAAGGAGCTGACTTGTTCAGGCCACTACTTCATCTGCAGAAGTTGACAGAGATCTGGAAGGAGCAAGGGTTCAGGTTGCAGGCAATTTGGCAGACTAGTAATGATAACAAGGTTGGCTCAGTGGTTGTGGGCAGGAAGAGGCATTCAGAAAGTATTTCAGATAAAAATTGGATTGTCCCTCAGATGATGACCCAGAAGTACTTGTAGCAAAGCTCAGGTTGACTTGGGACAAAGGGAGTTCAAGTTGGAGGTAGACAAAATCTGTTCCCAGAGAAGAAAGATTTTGGTTTTATCCTCAGCTGGAACTCCAGACTGCTTCTGTTTCTGCAGCTGATCCCAACATAGTTTTATGAGCATCCTCCAGCCTCCCTCCACTGCTTTCCTACTTTCAGTTCTTCATGAACTTTCTCCTCCTTCCCTGAGCTCAGAAGACATCACGGGCTGAATCTTGCTCTCCTGGGTGTTGCTGTGAGAGAGGGCCAGACAGGCCGCTGCCTGTTTTCAGAGACCAGGAGTAACACCAAGCCAAATAATGTCAAAAGAGTGTCACTTAGGACTCAGAGCAAGCCCCTCTTTGTTGAACTGTAGGAGATAGTTGCTTTGCAGTTGAAGGCTGGTTTCATGCATTGTGCTAAGCCACAGATTGTTTCTATCATGGTTTGTTGAGGAAGCTAGAATCAGTCTTGCAAAGAAGCAAAACAGTTGTGGCTTGTTTGGCTTACTTTGTTTTCCCACTTTTTTAGCTGCTCTTGTTTTGTACTTCTAGTGAGTCTATTAGAAGAGAGTGAAACACACAAACAAGCAAACCATGTCCCCATCTGCTTTGATCTAAGCAGAAAACGGAATACATTGTGCCTTAGATTAATGTGTAAATCCAATTAGTTCTTCAGATGGGGACCTTCAACCTGGTGGAACTGCTCGGCCAGTCTCACTGTTTGTTAGGGCTGCACCTGGGCAGTTGGCCAACAGAGGCAATGGGAATACCTCAGGGCGCCAAGAGGATATTAATAGCTCCCTCCAAGTGCCAGGGAAGATCTACATGCATGGCAGGACTGGGGCACCATATAAGGCGAGCTTGGAAGGAGGGGGGGAGATGATTGCAAGAGATGAATATTGTGGGAATCTGGAAAAGTTATTGTGAGCTAGTAAACAAGACCTTCAGAAAATTAGGAAAGTGGGGTAGAAGAAAAATTTGGATAAGGCTTAGGAATATGTAGCTTCTTAGAAATACACATCAAATAAGATGAAAATATTGAAAAGACACATATTGGCATAACTGAAACATGTGAGGGAGGCTTGTGTATGACCTCAAAGAATATGGGGCTGTTATTAGCCTCACCCCAGATAATCAACATGTCATCCCTGAAACCCTACTGCTAGCTATCCCACCTCAATCAGCAGCTGGGGTGGATGGTAGATTCCATTGCATTTCAATGAAGGAATATGCTCAGGAGCTCTCAAGGGGGCGAGGCAGGCCTTGCCTTATTTTTCTAGTATCTAATTCTAGGTTTGTGGTTCTGGTCCCTTGAGTTTTTTGTTTGGTTCACTTCCATCATGTTCTATGTACTGTTGTCTTCATTTTTCTCCTTCTGCTATTTGCTACTCCCAAGAAAGACAAACGAGTTGGATTCCCAGAGGAATCCAGTTGGCAAACTGTAGCCTTATCAAGGCATTCTAGAGAAAGGGAGATTACTTGGGGGTGGGGGAGTGCATATAGATGCATATGCCCAGCTCAGCTGTCCCTTCAGGGCTTGGATGGTTGACAGAGAAATCCTGATTGTCATCCTGTGGCATTCTCTGCCTTGATGATTGTTCTGTCCCAGCTGTCTGCAACTTGACCCTAGTTGGATTGCAAAAGGTATTTCTACTCCTGCACAAACCTCATTTGCTTAGTCTACCTGAATCCCATGCTGGCTCCTAGGAGGCTCCCGGTTCTATTAGGTAGAGAATCACAGTTCAGTCATGTCACAATTCATTTGATTTGACCTTGTTTTTGAGCATTGGGCAAACCAAACCTTGTGGTTTTTAAATGGTTGTTTTTCCCTGAGATACTAAATGAATCTAGTCTCAATACTGTAGTTGATTCAATAATCCCAATTGTGGCTTACTGCACTGTGTCAGCTCAACCAATGACTTGCCATAAGTGCATCTATTAAATATTGTGATGAAATCATAAATTTGGGAAACTGTTTCCCAAGTTCAAGTCTAGATGCAGTTCTGCACTACTGTTGTCCTGTGCTGATGCCAGCTGAACTCTAAGCTAATTTGAAGAAATTCTATGCAGGTTGGGACACTTCAGCAGCAACTTGCCAGGAATTCAGATTGGACTGCTGGCTGCTATGCACACTCTCTCCCCAGACAGTTCCCCTGTTGCTGTGCCCTCCCAGCTTCCCATGCCAGGAAAGCCATTGCCAGTCGCTTTATTTTCCATGGAGGGGGAGGGGAAAAGCAAACAAAAGCTGCAGCAAGGGCAAGAAAGAAACTATTATTTTATCAAATCCCTGTATAGGTGTGCTTTCTGATATTTTCACTTTGAAAACAGTTTTTTGAAAATTTATATAATTAAACAGAAGCAAAAAGTTGTTTTGAAAATGGGGAGAAAGTAAGTTACACTGGTGAGAGTAGCATGCTATCCAAAATGGTGCCCCAGCATTCCTGCCACTACACAGAGCAACCAATGAAAATGCAAGGGCTTGCTTAGAAGAAATGAAAGTGGAGCAAGCAACCTGGGCCTCATCAGTCCAACAGGTACAAGCCAGAAAAAAACCATGTTTAATATGTAGTCAAGAAACACCAAGAAGAGTTGCATTTGAAGATGATGTCTTCTGTTTCTACTCTCCAGACAGGGTGGGTGGACAGGTGGCCTATGGTTATGACAGGACAACATGGCTATACAAATGCTGCATGCCCTTGTGGTTGCCTCACATGCCCTGCCTTTGCTATTCTTCTGATTCTTCCTGCTGAAATATCAATACAATACAGTGGTTTAGAACAATAAGTTTCAACCTTGGTGACTTTTAAGATGTGTGGATTTCAATTCACAAATTTCCTAACCAGCATGACTGGCTAAGCAATTCTAGGAATTGAAGTCCAAACATCATAAAGTTGCCAAGATTGAGAAATGCTAATTTAGAAGCTATTGCTGTACAGTAGAACCTCTGGTCACGAATGCTTCTGGCCACGACCAAATTGGGTTCTGACCAAAAAATTAATGATTTTTTTTTTGCGGCCAATTTCTCCTTCTGCGCCATTTTTTTTTGTAAGTGCCAAATTTCCAAAATTAGGTTCGGGTCACGACCAAATTTGTTTGCAACCAAAGTTATGGAACAAATTATGGTTCTACTATATATGTATCCATTGCAGTGAAAGCCAGTGGTTTAAATAGATGATGATCCTGTTCTATTTATGTGACTGGTGGCAGCAGAAAAGAGTTTGATCTGCTGCCTCCAAATAAGAACTTCACCATGTGCTTAACCCCATGTTGGAACCAATTTGAGCCATGTTGAGAGTCTACGAATAGCCCTAATTTATCTGGAGAACCCAAAGTTGGGGAAATCTCAGCAGTAGCATTTTCATAAAAGACCCTGTTAATGTGCTGATTATTCAAAATGCAATACTATTCCTCATTATATTGGGCTATAAGTCCAATCAATTACAAAAATGTCATGATTAACCAGACTGTGAGCTACACGATCCTTTTTAAGTTTGGTTCAATGATTAGAGAAATGTGTTCTTAGCAACATTAGCCAAGACAGTATGGCTCCAAATACCCAATAGGAGCAGCAACTGACAAATGATGCATTTCAACTTCTGTTTGTATTGGGGGGGTGGAATGGGCAGTCGGTTTACATGATCAGGCTTCCCAAAACTCCTACTCCGATTGCTAAATGTGATAGAGTCGTACAGAAATTCATCTTGGGTGTGGTAGCTAGTATATCCCTCAGACTAGGATGGAGATTCTTTGTGCCAAGGGCCCAGAGGTGGAATAAGTGACACCCATTCCAAGGTTCCTGGGCAGAAAGAGCCATGAGGCACCTTGGCTCATGCCTCAAGGTTTATCTGCTTGGTTTCACATTCCACTTCCTTCTGTGTGGCAAGCAGATTTCATCAGCCCTTCCCAGGGAACCTGATGACTGTAGAAAGAAGAAGCAGGGATGGGGGATGGAGACTGAGGTAGCAGCAGTTGGTTCTCTGCAGCCATTTCAGTTCAGAGATGTTGCAGTGGCTTTGAGGAACATAATTCTTCTCCCTTCGATATTCTGAGCATCTCTGTTGCTGATGCTCGGAAACCTTCTTAATGTTAAGCACACTTTCCCTGTCCTCCCCATTTCTCTTCAGCCAAATCCCCCTGACAATGTCATAAGATCATTCTCAAGGTAGCTGCTGATGGAAGAGGAGCCTTGCATGGTAAAGCCTATGCTCTATGGCAGCATTTCTCAACCTTGGCAAATTGCAAAGTATGTGGACTTCAACTCCTTTTGGGAGTTGAAGTTCACACATCTTCAAATTCACCAAGGTTGAGAAGCACAGGTCTGCTCTATGAGAAGGGTGTCTTCAAGAGTGAAAAAAGCTTCTTCTCATATAAATGTAATAATGCTTGGGATAGCCAATTAATTAAAAAACAAAACTACATTTCATGAGGGTTGTTTATGCATAGCATGTTGGGCAAGCCTTATTTGGCAAATCATGGATTTTTTAAAAATGGTTTAGCACAAGATGTGAACCGGGACAGAGACTATAAAACCACCATCATTTCAGCAAATTTTCCTTCTATCATTCTTATTTCTTTCCCCGTGGTTTGGGTTAGCTTCCCACCTACCTAATTTTGTTTTCAATGCATCCAACCACTTGTTTGTTCCTTTTTTTAAAAAAAATGTTATTTGGAATTGTGGGTAGACTTCTTGGTAATATTATGGCTCCACTCAGGCAATACACTTAATTAGATTACTAAATAAGGCCATTTTCTTGGTTTGTACATACAATTCCTTGAATCATGTTCAGGATTCAGTGCCATAGAAAGCTAATCAAGGAGGAAAGAAATTGCAGCATGTTAGGCTTGTATCTGATCTAGCTAACCTGAACATAACCATTGGATGTTAACCAATGGGAATCAATTAGAGCTACTTTTCCCCACAAATAAGCCCTTCCTCAAACTCACTTTGTTTTTGTTTAGCACTGAACTTGAAAGCAAAAAGATTTTGGCTGAATGAGGCAGAGATGCATTCACCACCTTGTTTAGTTATCTGCAAGTGAGGAAAAACATATGAGACCTAGAGAGACGAATTACAACTATGGGGTTGGGTTGGGTTGGGTTGGGTTGATTTTTGGTCTTACGTACCATGTAAATCCAGGCACTGTGATTCAGCAACCTGCAACTTCATTTCATTCCCTCACTATAATAATAATAGCCTACCTCGTGTACACTTAATTACTGAGATGAAAAATGCATTTGCATTTTATGATGGTGAGCCACAGACTTATTGCTCCCTTTTTTCCAATGAAGCTCAGGAAAAAAAATCAGAAGTTTTGCTTTTCTTAAACTATGGTTTGCCTTATCACCTCATCTCAGATAAATTATTGTTAGTCTTAAAATGTGGTTTGTTGAAATAAACCATGGTAAAATGTATATATTGAGACTTGTCTCAGATTAGTATCAGATGACATCTTAAGAAGTAGTAAATCAAAACTGTAATTTTTTAATTCCTTTGCAACTGCATTCAGGGAGGGAAGCGAACTTAAGTTGCAGAAGTGCTTGTCCTCAAATCTAATCCAGGTTTAGATAATAGATGGGTCTCAACAGAAGGAATAGGACAAAAATGAGTAAACTACAATATAACATATAGAGAGATTTACTTTAAAGTTCCAAAGGAAAATCCTGCTTAAGTAGAGTGTTGGACTAGAAGACATCCAAGGTCCTTTCTCAGTCTGCTATGCTTATTCTGTATTCTAAAATTCTTATATGTATTATTTATTAGCAAAATGTCCGTAATGGCTACAGGTGGTGCATACTTGGGAGGAAGGTCCTGTGAGTTCCAAGAACATTGGTGGATATATTTCATATCCTTGTAGACACTGTCTCGCTGTGTATCCCCATCCCCCACCCTATCCCACAGCAGGACAGCATTTTACATTTCTCAGAGCAAGGAATACTGCTGGCTGTTCCTTTCTACAGGAGGAATTTAACCTAGACAGGGACTATATCTGTCTCCTTACTGGGGATCAGCCAGGCCCCCAAGAATTAGGCCAATTTTGTATTTATATCGATCCATATCTTATTCTTGTCATAAAAAAGAATACTGTAATAAAATGTAAGGGCTAGAATTGTTCTCAATACATGACAGCTAATACTAATAGTTCTGGAAAGCACCAAACTGGGAAAGTAAACGTGTGTTGTTTTCTTTTCCTCTTTCTAAGGGGTCTTTGGTGCTCTCTGAGCTTGGTTGTTTTCTTGCAGATGTTTCATTAATAAACTAGGTAACATCATCGGTCCTAGTAAGTTCACATTAAATGGCCCGACCAAAGAACCTTCCGAGACAACTCCCATCCACACTGAGAGGGCAAGCCACTAGAATTTAAATTGAGAGCAAACCCCACACCTTACCAGCATTGATGATGTTAGCTAGTTTGGTATTCTATGTTTACAACATTGTATATATTTTTTATACATTGCCTTGTGATGTTTATATGATATCATTAGAGATTATTAACATTGTATTATTTACTGGCATATAGAGAAAGGAAAGGGAAAATATATCAGTGTTAATTATCATTTAGGATTCAATATTACAAGCATAAAATTATTTGGTTTTTTTCCATCCAAATGTAAACATAACACTAAAAAAAAACTGCAACTCGTATCAAATTATCAAATAGATGCTAATGGTTTCAGTCTTAAGCTAATTACTTAATATTAAAATCTCCATTGAATAGTTACTCTGTGTTGTGTGTGTGTGTTTATATGCTGATAAAAGAAAAAAAGATAAAGCAAATTTAAAATTATAATAAGTAACAAAGAAAGGAAAAAATAAAAATTTGTCCTGTTTCTGTAGCCTCCATCCCATTCTTCATCTGCGAATTCGGCCTCGTTTCTCCAGTGCATCGTGGCTTCTTCTGCAATGACAGTAGCATCAGCTACCCCCTGCATCATCCTGAGACCATCACTGACACAGTGCTCATTTCAGCAGGCACCCTGATCTCCTTCCTAGCAGTGAGTCAGGAGGGAGGCAAGGGGAAAGGAATGCTAGGCCTTTTTCTACAGCTCGTGACTATGGAATTCCCATAGCCAAATGAACAAAGAATGAACTGTGTAATTGGACACATTTCCTTCACCAAGTTCTAAGCATAATAGCCTCTAGAGGTTTTCAAGAAGTGATATTATTCCAGACTGTCTGGAATAATATAGGGTCTCCTGCTTGAGCAGGAGGTTGGACTAAAATATCTCCAAGGTCCCTACCGACCCTAATATTCTATGTTCTCTGGTCTAAGGGTCTTTATATCAATGTTCCCTATTTTTTTCATTAAACATGGGTCCCCCTGTTCTCTTCCTAGTGCATATCCCATATCCCATTACTTAAGAAACATTTATTCCCCTATCTCTACTCCCAAATTTCAGAATTGCTTATAGACCAACATCCCTGTTCTTTCTTGCAGATCACTGTAGGCGAAATCTTCCATGTGCATCATCTGCCTTGCAGATCACGCTCTACAACCTCCAATCCTTATGTGGCTGCCCTCTATAAAGAAATTGGGGTCTTCCTTTTTGGCTGCTGCGTGGGTCAGTCACTCACTAACATGGCAAAAGTTGCTGTAGGTCGCCTCCGTCCACATTTTCTGGCTGTCTGTCAACCTAATTTAACTCACATTGTCTGCTCTGCTGGATACCTGGAGGACTATGTTTGCACTGGTAGCCGCTCTAAGGAAAAGGAGGCCAGGTATGTATCATGACAGTTTCTCAAAGCCCAGCCCCCCAATGGCATATTGACAGTGATTCAAAGAAAAGTGATAGTTTGTAGGTATTTTTTATTCCTGTTATTTCACATGCAACATAGTCAAATTGCTTATGAAAAAGGACTGAATCTTTGTTTCCCATTTTCCTTCTGATGCTGCATGCAGCAACTTGCCTTGATCTGATGGCCTCCAGCTAAGTTAGTTTACAACCCAGGCAGTGGGACACACTAGCCAGAAAAGATAAGAATTGTGTAAATCTAGCTCA
>JANHZT010004368.1:160033-182757 GCA_032468215.1 Stegonotus admiraltiensis | reverse complement strand
TCAGCGCAGTCCAAAGGAGGGTTTCAGTCTTCCAACAGAGATCCATTTTGGGGAAGGGAGGGAGAAAGGGCCCCGCAGGCACCAAAATCCAGTAAAGGTCCCGCGTCCGGGCCCCCCCCCAATCAGTTCGGCAACCACACTCTGTTCTACCTGAGTAAGGGTGGGGGGGGGAGCACACAGCAGGGCGGGGCGCACTCAGCTGGCAAAGAGGGGGGGGAGGAAGGAGGGCCGCCCACAACACCAGCGACCCTCGTCTTCAGCCTCCCAGTCATTACTACCCCCTCGCCCCAGCGTCTCCCGCCACAACGCCCCTGCTGCATCTCTCCATCTCATCTCCAACCCCCCTCTCATTCCGGCCGTCATCGACTGAAGCTGGCCGCTGCCGTCCTTGCTCAGAGCACTCCTCGCTGGCACAGAACTCTCCTCTGTTGCCAGCTCACTCCGCAGTCTAACAGCCCCGAAAAACAGCTGATAGACGCCACGCCGTCCTGATGATCCAGGCGGTCCGGGGCACCAGCTCTCCATTGCCGCCGGCGCGCTCTGCGGTCTAGCAGCCCAGGCAGGCAGCTGATAAACGCCGAGCCCTTCACAGACGATTCGGGCGGTCCCAAACGCCGAACTCCATCCCCAATCAATCTCTGGGGTCACGCCTCACCGACATCTCCCCCAGCAGCCCAGGTGGGGCAAGAAGGTAAAACCCCCTAAATACCCCCTCATTCCTCCCAGGACAATACAGCCCCAAACGGAGCTCACCTCAGAGTGGCGGCCATCTTAGATAAAATTAAAATTTCTTCAAGGACAACCCCATGTAGAGCATGCTGCAATAGTCCAAATGAGTGCCTTTTGTGTTATCTTTAGCTTTACTTTTTTTTTTTTTGCTTCAAAACAATGCTGCTGAGAATTAGCTTCACTAACAAATGATGGCAGGGTGTGACTTCAGGATGCTCTGAAGTTGCCAGATTTGGGTCTGGGTTGGCTTATGGGCTGCAAATCACTGTTTCTTATGTTACATTAAAATCCATAATTGGTCTCCATAGATTTGTCATTTAATAAGTGTAGTTTTGGGCAAAGATAATCTGATTAATTGCTAATTTTATGGGGTAGCCACTATTTCCTCAATCAAAATTATGAGGTACAATTTAGGAATGAGGGAAGATATGCCTGCAATTTCTTATTCTTTTTTCTCTTTCCAGCTTTGGATGTCTGGGAAGAAAAATAAAATGAGAAAGTAATGTACAATACATAGAAAAAAAGTTCAAATATCAACACTCCTTATGATGTTTCCCTAAGTTACAATATCCTATGTCTCCATTTAATTAAATATGAATATTATAAGATCAGTCACAAATATTGCGGTGTAATGTAGCATGCAGCCTTAATTGGATTCCTCCTATTTACATATCTGCTAGATTGTTGCTTGCATTAACTAATGCCACTATTACCACCTCTCTGCTTCTACATATGGCTATGGCTACATAAGTCTTCTGGAGTAGGCAGTCATTACATTACAAATAGAAAAGATTAAATTAGATTAAATTAAAGTAATTAATTATTTCTCTGTTCTAGGCTTATTTCATTGCCCCTGATCCTGGCAAACTGCCCACCATCCCTGACAATGTAAGTTATAGCATTTCTGTCACAGAATATATGGCAATACCTTGCCTTGTATGGACAATTTTCTTCTTTAAGTCAGAAGCCCCCAGTCTTGAAAGATCACCTCCATAATCACAAATCTGCAGGGCTCAATGTGATTACAGTATGGCAGTAACTGCACATATTTCTCTGTACTATTTTTAATTGCATTTCAGTGTTAAGATCTGGCATTAAAAATAGACTCTGAAAGTCAGTTAAAGCCCCCGCTAAAAGTGGTAAAGAAGAGAAGACTAATTGACTTGCTCTGGGTGAAACAGAATAAAGAGAAATGGAGGCTAGAGACAGATCTGGTTGCTGAAGCTGTTACCAGAGAACCTAACTAAGTATTGGCTCTTCCCAGAGAAATCTGACCGAGTTTGTTGTGGCAGTGGATGTGAACAACATGCTGCACCTCTACGCAAGCCTCCTCCATGAGCGTCGGATCCTGCTCACCAGCAGTAAGCTCAGCACGGTGAGGCCAAGTGGCTGGAAGAAAGACAAGGCAAAGAGCTCAGAGCTAAGATGGACCTGGGTGGGAAGGAATTAAAAATGTCAATGGTTAAGGAATCTGCATTTCTTCCATCTACACAGTAAAAAAGTGTTCTCACCTGGCACAAAGCTCTCACAAAGGAGGCTCCTCTGGTTTGATGCCTTGTGATATGGTTTATCAATTAATTGTATTCCCTGACCCTCCTCCACGTATTCAATGAAGGTGTAAACAGAGAACTGGGGCATATTCCCTGATTGTGCTCCTTGGTGCTGCACAGTATCAGTCTTTTGGCCTTTTACTCCCTAATGCCCAAAGCAAGGCTGACAGGAAACAGAACAATTTAGCATGTGGAGAGAGTAAGCCGCAGACACAAACCTGCTCCCTCCACCTCCATGTTTACTATTGCTGCATGAGTAGTGACTGGGAGGCTGCTGATTTAAATCTCAGCTGCTACTCTCTGAATCCTCTGCATGTCTGGGAGGAAAGTACTGCTCGGATTTTACTTTGGGAAGAAGAGTTACGCAAAGCCCTGTCTCCTTATTCAACTTCCAAGGAGGGTCAGTCTAATCTAATGAAAAACGTGTCTTTCATCTCCCTATAGCTGACAGCCTGTGTCCAGGCCTCCTCCTCCCTGTTGTATCCCATGTACTGGCAGCACATCTTTATCCCTGCACTGCCTCCACACCTCCTTGACTATTGCTGGTGAGTGATTGCACCTTCCTCAGTTGAGAGTCAGCTTCTGTAGGCTGAGCAGCTTCAATGGTTCCCCACCCAGTACATTGGTTTGGATGTAGCAGAGCAGAGCAGAGCAGAGCAGAGCAGAGCAGAGCATAATTCTTCATTGGTCAAGTGTGATTGGACACACAAGAAATTTGTCTTGGTGCATATGCTCTCAGTGTACATAAAAGAAAAGATACCCAAAGGAGTATCACCCAAAGGAGACTATTTTGAGGACATTTGTATGGCTAGGTTGTAGTTCTTGGGTTTAGTCATAATCAGTGAGGAGGTGACTGAAGCTGTCCTGAGCTGGCCACATTTTATTTACCTCTCAAGGGAAGACTTTCTGAAGGGAAGAATGACTTCATTTGCTGCAGAGATCAGCACCAAAGGGGAATTCAGCTCTTTCTTTGCCCCTCTGCGAATTCCTGCCCTTCCCAAATATATTTTCCTCTTAAGCACTTCTTAAAAGAGGGAAGAAAACTGGGACTGGAAAACTATCATAGTGTATTGTAAAAGAGAGACTGGATCTAGGAGGGCCTAACCTGCTAGGAGCCCACAAATAACTGATACTAGCTCTAACATTTATCTCTTTTGCCAACAGCGCCCCTATGCCCTATCTCATTGGAGTCCACACAAGCCTTATGGAGGTGAGACTGCAAAACTACCTTGTCGTTAGGATAACTGGCCTAAGATTAGCCTAGTAAGGAAGTTCCATGGATATTTTTTAACAGCAGGTTGGAGCATTTGTACACCTTTGGCCTTATTTACTTCTTCATTTCTGTTATCTTTGTAATAGCAGTTGACTCTTGTGAGCCAGGCTACCTAAAGGTAAGAAGATTGTGGAAATGTCTATTCTTCTTGTTTCTCAATTCTGCCTTGGCTTTTTCTAGAGTGTGAGGAGCAAAGCCCTGGAAGACGTCGTCATTCTCAGCATTGATAACAATACAATGGAATCACCCTTCCAAGACCTAGAAAATCTCCCAAGTGATGTTGTTAGTATTATTTTCTTGAGACTTTTTTTAAAAAATGCCAGTGTTTTAGAATCCTTATGACTACTCAGAGCCTTCTTTTATTTTCTCTACATAAGAAGCTCTGTCCTCCCTTGCGAGCACTCGTTTGCCCTGATGTAACAATTTAAATGTGAACTTTGATTTCAGATATTTCGTTTTCAAATTAACTAAAACATTTATGAGTAATCCAATGTACACACATTTCTCCCCCCCCACCTTCCTGAAAACAACACTGACATACAGTAATTAGAAGAGGGGACACTTCCCAGCTGAAACATTTGCAGTGGTGTGGGTTGTTGTTTTTTATTTGTTGCAAAACTAGCTAGCCACAATTAGGAAAAACTGAGTGTTAGTGGTAGGCAAGGTTTAGGATTCAAGTTTTATACCTTTGCTGCAAACATCTGGAAGAGTTAGAGTTCTGTATTCCTTTGCTGTCATCTAGTGGTCACAAAGTGTTTTGCTTTGCCCAGATCTGGTATCATTAAAGTCCTAATTCTCAATTTTTAAGATTTATTACACTTACACCAACTCTTTCCTCTAAGAGTTTAAAATGATGCACAGGTCTATCTTTATAACCAGTCCCATGTGGTAGGCTAGACTGAAGTGGAATAACTTATCCAAAATTACCCAACAAACACCATGACTGAGCCCAATCTGACACATTTAATGTATACTACATTGGTGTGGATCACACACAAAAAAATATGGAACAAGACTTGAGACATAGGATAGGATAATGCTCTAGTGACACATGGGGCACTGTGTAGAACTGTGATTGTATTAGCATGACATCTTGGCACATGTAGATCCAACAATTGTCCATTATAAGCCATTCTTTCTAGCATAGCATTGCTTGTGAACTGGACTACTATGGTTTAGACACCAAGTTATAGCTAAAACAAACCATTGCTTAATACAAATGTGTAAACCCAGTCAGTATCTGGAAAGGCCTCTGGATTTAAGGTGAGTATATGTTCTTCTTCTTTTCTCTGTCTCCAGGTCTCCCTACTGAAGTTCCAGCTTAAAAAACAATCTGCAGCCACTGGGGATGGGGTTGCCCGAGCCTTCCTCAGGGCCCAAGCGCTTCTCTTTGGCAGCTATCGTGTGGGACTCGTTTGCAGTCTGGTGAGACTTCTGTTCATTCAGCCACCAGCTAGAAGAGGAAGTTCAGCACAGCTCCCTTTTCTTCCACAGAAACTTTGGAGATTGGGAAAAGAGGAGAGACATAAGAAAGAAAAATACTCTTCCTTCCTTCCCTCTCCCCCTCCCTCCTTCCAATTTTCTGGTGAATTTACAACATGAAATGAATCAAAACACATTAAGTAAGACCCATCCATAAAAAACATTAAAAATCACAGGTAAACTTAGGTTGACTCAGTCTTCAGTCCTTCCAAGGTAGGTAAAATGAGAACCCAAACAGTTGGGGGCAATATGCTGACTCTGTAAACCACTTAGAGAGGATTGAAAAGCACTGTGAAGCAGTATATAAGTCTAAGTGCTATTGCTAAACAAATTTGGGCTATTTTGGGTAGCTGGGAATCACCTTTGTTTGTTTGCTTTTTGTTTAAGCCGCCAAGCTCTTTAGGGATGATGTCAGTATGGTGGCTGCACAGATGCAGGAGACTAGGTTTTTATTTTTATTTATTAAGAAAATTTATGTGGCTGCCCAACTTACTCATGGTGATTCCGAGTGGCTTACAGAAATAAATCCCCAAATAAAAACACCCAATAGACCTCCCCCACCCTCGTGGTGGCAACAATCAACATGTTAAGTAGAGTTTAAGCTTTGCCACAAGTAAATTAGTTTGCAGGGGTGGGGGCGGTATTGGGGGGGGAAATCCTTAATATGATTTGGTTAGTCTGTCTCAGTCATGTTTTTCATACTTTGTGAAATACTCAAGGGAAGGATGTTCATACAAATGAGCCTTTAAAAAATCCAAACACTTGTCTCATGCAAAAGTGCCTTTTTATTATTTTGTTTAAAGGGTTTTTAAACATGAAAAAAGCCTACTTAATTCTAGAACAGAGACAAGTTTTCAGTGAAGCAAATCCGTATCTGGTCAGACATAGAGATGACATTCAGTTAAGTCCCTCTCTAGAACCACTTTGATGCTGCTGGACAGAGAGAAACTGCTTAGGATCTGGGATTGTGAGTGAATACCATTGTTTGGGACAGATCTGTAAAGAAATTCTCAAAGCAACAGGTTCTGTGATTTCCACAGTTGTGTTCATTATCCAGAATGAAATTCCAGAGAGGTTCCTCTTTTTTTCTCCGGCTCTAATTTTCTCTACCACTTTCTCTTTTTAGCCTCCTTAGCCCAGTCTCTGCCCATCCACCCTGGTCACACTTGCTGTCAATCACCTCTCTTTTCCCTGTCCCTCTTTCTCACAGGAAAAACACATCTCCTTTTCCCAGGAGAATTTCCTACAGCAGGGATCTGGTGCCATGCAGGACTTCCTCCAGCGGGCCATTCATCTGCAGCTGTTCAAGGAGGTACACAATGGTGAACCTGGCAGATTCCCAGTTAGCGCTTCAAGCAAATCCTGGAGGAGGCAGAAAATGGACTGCTATCATGTTCAGCCCACAAAGCAAAAGCCTTCACAAGCCAACACCCAGGCAAATACAGAAAACATTCAGCCACATTCAGACTCCTGAGTAATGCAAGCAAAGAGCCTACAAATTCTATAACAAATAGATGAAGTCCATTACTAAAATATTTAATGCACTCAAATTTCTGGTGTATTGGGATGGAAGGCTGAGTTGAAAGATAAGATAAAAAAGGAGTGGACTTTTTTTCTCAACCCTTTTGAGAATTCAAAATCTCCTTAATATTACTTCCTTGTCATATTTCCACATCTCAGAGCAGGAGCAGACCATAAGTGCTTCTCTGCATACTAATCCCACAGCTGAACAGCTGAAGTATTTGGTTTCAATAGAAGATGGTTCTTTCCTGTTTATTCTAATAAGGTCCTTCTTTCTATTTCTTCTCAATCTCACAATGCTATCAGTTCATCAATGACCGGCTGGATAAGCTAAATGCAGATGAGGACTTCTCTGACCTCTTTGAGCAGGAGATTGACAGCAGCTTGTCCCCAGGTAATGTAGACCCCACCTTGTTTTGTGTCCTTGTTGAAGGACCATGGATATGCAAAAACCCTTAAGCTCCTCTTAGCATCCTCTCCTTTGTGGGCTACTTTTTAAACTTCTGTTAAAAATACACAAAGAAAAAACAACCACCTGAGAGACAGAGGACATTGTAGGTCAGATACATACATTATTCTGAATATGCAATTCAAGTCCCATTTTCTGTAAGGGTCTGCAGCCAGATTAGCAACTCATCTGTTCCCTTCTTCCTTCCTAGGTAGTATGCACTCTTATCAGCTGTGGGTGGAGAGCCTCAAGGTAAGGAAATACATTTTCATCTAAGAAGGAAGTTCATCTTTTAGTATCAGTTATGTTTTCACCTACGGTAATTATTTTCTCATGTTTATGATGAGTATGGGGAGTTATTATAAGGCTCCTTCAATAGACCTGTGGTGAAGATAGATCTGGAAGACAAAAATCCAGATGACTACTGGATGGAGCAAAGAAGTGTTGTCATTTAGTAGTTGTCTGAATTTTTGCAGCCCACATGCAGTCATCCTAAATTTAAAAAAAAGAAACCAGTTTGAAAGACATTCCTCTAATATGCTCACAAGTATGTTATGGAGTCCTTGTTGCTCTTTGAGCTTTGGTTTTTGCTTGCAGACATTTCATTACCCAACATCATCATCCATGCATTCATGATCATTGAGCATGGATGATGTTATCTAGTTAATTAATGAAATGTCTGCCAGCAAACCATCAAGTTCAAAGAGCACCAAGGATTCCACAGTTCAACCCTGAGCTACATATATTCTCTTCTATTGGTATCATAAGTTCTCAAGACAAGCCTCTTAAGAATTGCCAGAATTTAAACCAAATTTTAATAATCTTCTAGGATTGGGCTAAAGAAGTTGCTCTATGAATTTTCTTAAATACTGCATGTTGATCCCCAGTCCAACCTACCAACTAAAGAGTGATGCTATGAGATCAGAAGGAATATGAATTTTGTCATTAAGCCGCTCTCCAGGCCCTAAGTCTTTTGGCCATACCACAAAGATATCCCACATACATTTCCAGTATGAGGATAATTCCGATCTACCTTTCAGGGAGTCTCCTTTAAATAGGCTGCTAAAAGGATCTGTTGCAAGTTAGCAATTTAGCAGCATTTTACTGGAGGAGCTTCCTTGTCTACTTGTGATTTGTGGCAAAACTTCCCATATCTTCCTTTTGCTCAGTCAGACCAGCCAGGAGGCTCCCTGAGTGTCTTATTTCAATAGCTGCAGTGGAATGTGCCTTGCTCTTAATAGTTGTCTCTGATCTCCCTAGAAAAGTGGAGGAGCCCTGATTAGTACTATGAAGAATAAGACCAATCCAGCTGTCAAGAATGCATACCAATATGTAAGGCAATGTCTCCTTCACCTTCTCCTTCACCTTCACCTTCACCTTCTCCTTCTCCTGAAATGGCTTACAAGAATATATTTCTTTATTTTTAAATACATTGTTTGAAAAACTTTAAAAAAACAGAATTGAAAACAATAAATAAATAGCAAAATAAAGTGCAGTAAAAAGGAGCATATATATAAATGGATGGATAAGTGCATGAGATATATAAATAATGGGTAAAGATGTGCATAATTTAGAAGCATTTCAGCTAAATCCCCCTTTGAGTCAAGCTCAATTCCAGAACAATTGTAAATAAATTATAGTACAGTATTTTACTTATTTTACTAAATATATATGCCAAACCCATTTCACTCTGCAAAAACAACTCTGGGCAACAAACAGTATAACAAATATTAAAATCAAACAAATAGAGATGCTTTTAAGATCCTTTTCACAAGACAATTGGTAATAATGGCTCAGGGGGAATGAGTGGAGGGGGACACCCCCCCCCCAGCTGAATCTGTCCTTGGGATGATCCCTGCCTATCTTCTTCCCTCCCTCTACATGCCCTTAAATTATACTTATCAAGATTGTTTTGCATCTTCCAGGCCAAGGGTCATGCCAAAATCCGGCTGAAAAACATACGGAGCCGCATAAAAGTAAGATTATTCTTTCCTATTCCAAACTTCTCATTTTAAAAAGTGTTACAAAGGGGGGTGGGGGTGGGAATAGTGTGGTGCCAGTAGTAGCATATTTTACTGTACAACTGTAGTTATGCCTGCATGTTACATTACTCCTGTTACAAAATCCACAAGGAAGTAGAAAGAACAGCAATAAATTCATTTTTAAAAGTAGGTAGTATATCAATGTTTTTCAACCTTGGCAATTTGAAGACATGTGGACTTCAACCATGCTGGCTGGGGAATTCCGGGAGTTGAAGTTGATCCGTCTTCAAGTTGCCAAGGATGAGAAACACTGCATGTAGTATGCTAACATCCAAGTAGAAGGCAGCGCATTGCTGATGCGGAGAAGTTTTCAAATTTAGCAGCATCTGATTTAGTTAGTACTTGAATGAGAAACTTCCAGGAAATTCTAGGTATATAGGCTAGAGGGAAAGTAAAAGTGAAGAAAACACACCAAAAAAATTGCAAACCACTTCCATACTCTTGCCTAGAAAACAACATGTATGTCCCTGAACTCATTGGGAGTCACGGTCAACCAAAACGATGATTTGTCTAGTTCTTTACCAAGAGTTTGTTCTGTTTTGCCATTTTTTTCAGGATAAGTATCCCTATAACTATTGTGAATAACTGCATGCAATCCATTGCATCATTGCATAGCTTCCTTTCATATTAGGTCTCTTTTTTTGCAAGTTGTCTTTGTTCATATAACATTTATCTAGCTAGTTGTTTGGTCACACCAGCAACCATATTTCAGACTTTGTGTGTGTGGCTATTGCTATGTTTGACTCTCCAGAAACAATACAGTAGGGAGGGAAGCAGAGCTTATGCTCTATGATTCTGTTTTCTTCTAGGATTCCTCTTTACGACAGTCCAGAGAGCAAGAACAGCCCCTGAATGTCACTCAGATCTCCAGTCCCATCCTGCCTACCAGAAATAAGCAGTCTGAGAATCTTCAAAGGCGACTGCCAATCACTCAGCACTTTGGGAAGGTATTGAGAGAATGGAAGTGTTAGTGGCTTAAAGACGGGAAGGAGCCTGATCAGGAGAGCTTTGGGGGAAGGAAATGAACAAGAGCAGAAGAACAGGTCTGGTGCTCATTGCTGCGTGGCCCAAATATTGGGTGTCCTCTGCAGTAGATCTCTGCAGCAATTCCACAAGATTCTTGGACCACTTGGAACAAAACTCAAAAGAAACAGAGAAGGGCATATTTTTGATAAAAAGGTGGGCAGGAAGTTTTGAATGTGCGCATCTTGTGTAAGCAGTTGTGAGGAATAGAACATAAGTAAGTAATCGAACAAATTATAAGGTATCTTAAGGCTATTGTGTCTTGTCTAGCTCAGTCTCAGTCATTTTGTTTGGAGATTAAAAACAATACTTTTATCGTAGCCAGCCAAAGGTCTACAAAATAGACCTTAGTAACATTTCATGGGCCCTTAACCTCTCATAATTATTCTTAGAATGCAGTTTTATGCTTTTGTGCCCTGGGGCTGAAGGGGAGAAAATAGCTGGAATATTCAGAGCATCTAACTACAAGTAAATTTTGTATATCCTGCAGAAGAAAACTTAGAAGAGCAGCTATGTGAAATGAACTCAGTTAATGTCCATCTAAGTCCTAATATGCAAAACCCCCAATATATTCTTCATAAAGCAGAAAGTAACAGGCCTACAGGATTAAAAAAAATTAAATTTCAAGATAAAAACACTCTCATTCTGTGTCAGGTGAACTGTTAATGGCTTCCCCTGAATAATCTTGGGAATTATAGCCTGCTGTACAGTGCTAGACATTTTCTATGGCAGATTCTTCTTAATGTCTATAACAGACAGGTGCATGCTTCCTTTTAAATTCATTGTAAAAGGACAATAAGTAACTTAAAATATTTACAGATGGGACTTTCTTCCCGTCTGTATGCAGGCAAAACTCAGAATATTTAATTGCCTGATTCAGAGATTGTGAACAAAAGTTTTCTCTGGACAGAAATGAAAAAATCCACAGGATTTAAGGGTTGGTGCCTTCTTTCTGTTAC
The DNA here is from genome assembly GCA_032468215.1 of Stegonotus admiraltiensis. Classification (NCBI taxonomy): domain Eukaryota; kingdom Metazoa; phylum Chordata; class Lepidosauria; order Squamata; family Colubridae; genus Stegonotus; species Stegonotus admiraltiensis. Next base: position 171,730 of record JANHZT010004368.1, on the reverse strand, counting down.
AACCTTTTTTGCGGGCACATTTTCTAAGCCTGGAGAAAGAGAATTATATGCCACTATTTTTTTTTTGTCAACTAACAGTGTTGAAAGAATATCAAAGGATGGTGCCTAACAAAGCTGCATTTTTGATGTTTTGGAAGTCTTTGCCCTCCCCCATCCCATCCCAGGAATATAACTAGACCAACTAATCATAACCTAGCTGGATATCTGCTACATGTTTTGGTTCCAGTCCCCAGAAATCCTCAGACAGCAGGACCATTGCTGAGAATTTTGAGAACTGATGTGCCAGACCATACCTGCAGGACAATCAGTCTGGGGCATTCTGCTGTGGTGACTCAAGTGTGGCATACACCTGAGCCCAAAATTTCTGTGGCTAAGTGAGACAATCAAGTGAATGTTGACCCATTTTATAGCTGTCTTGTCACAGTTGTTAAATGAATCACAGCAGTTCTTACATTAGTAACATGGTAGTTAAGTGAATCTGGCTTCGCATGACCCCAGGACACTGCAACCATCATAAATATAAACCAGTTGCCAAGCATCCAAATTTTGATTAGGTGACCATGGAGATGCTGCAACGGTCGTGTGAAAAATGATCATAAGTCATTTTTTTCAGTGCCATTGTAGCTTTGAATGATTATAAGTGAGGACTACCAGCATACAATTCTAAATCCCAAAGGAAAGGTTCCATTGACTTCCCTATCTCCAGAACCTCAAAGTACTGTTAAGAAAAAGATAGCTGTTCCCTTACAAGCCCAGGGCTGCACGGTAACTCAGGTTCTCTCCTCTTTTCAGTCTCGCCCAAGGCGACCACAAAGAACAAACAGCGAGACAGAACTGGAGACCCAAAGGTAGGACAAGCTTAGCAAATGGAGGGCAGCTGGGCTCCACTACTGCTTCTTCTTCTTCCTCTGAGAGCTGCTCTGCTTTGTTAGCTGAGTTCTCGGTGTGTGTCAGGCCTGTCCCAAGAACCGTTGATACCTGAGGGGGAAGAAGGGGCTCAGCCACCTAGGAAATGCTTCTGCACAAACCACACTGACAAAGAAGGGAAGACCTATGTAAAAAAAAAAAACTTTGTTCAATCAACTCTGGAAAAACTAATTCTCCCCTATTGCCCAGGGTACATTCATCGCACAGTTATCTTCTTTTCCACAGAGGGAGACAGAGAAAATAGTAATCAAAAGATTGTCCCTGTAACAAGGCATCAATTAATTCTCAAACCCATTGCAACAGGGGTCACTAACTCTTTTTAACTAGTGGTAAATTAGCAAGATAATTACTCTAGTGAATGAGTCAAACCTACACTATTTCCCCTGCTAATGCATTACAGCTAAATAACTCAATTTAAATTCATTAAAATGTGGCAATGTGGAATTTAGATGAGTACCACTTATCAAGAATTCCTCATCTGGGCAAATGCAGGACCCTCCTTGAACAAAACCAAACATATATCTTTAAATGGGGAGTTTTCAAAAGAGCACAGAACAAAGTCTATAGAGGGCCTGCATACAGCCTGTGTCTACAGCAAATGTAAAGAACCTTGCCAGGCAGGGAGCTTTGTAATATACAGTGATAATGTTCAGAGTTTTCTGCAGGCCTGGAGGTTTTTTCAAAATGAAGGAAGTGACATAGCCCTGTGGTTTCACAAGCTCCAAAATTTGCATATGTGTAAGCAGCACCACACCACATAACCATAACAGGCAGAGACAAAATGCTGCTTTTTAAATTTGACTCCTCCAGTTTGACCACCCCTTAAATGCCACTAGTGGTGGTGTGCAAACCCAGACTGAGATTAGCTTATCTGGTAGCTCCCTAAACATTGCCTTTGACTCTCAGGTTCAAAACACATATTAATTAGTTTTCTTGCACCTTTTGTGAGAAGAGTCCTACAGGGAGGAAGAAATGAGACACACGCATTTTAGCAAATCCTTTTACTTAAATCCAACTGCTTAATAAGATAGTTTCCCTTGTATTTTATTAACTGCCTCACCTATACATAAACATCAAGCTCTCTCATATATTTATTTTCCAGGGATGTTTCAACTCCCTTCAAATCACCTTCCCCGGACTCCTCTGTGGAACCTGCGGGAGGTGAAAGTTACCTGAATGCAGAGAAATTTGACCTCTTAGGTGAAATTTTCGAGACACTAAACTTGCTGGAGTCAAGCCAAGCTCAACAGCCTCTCTACGGGACCCGCAGCTTAGATTTCTGTAACCTAGAAGAGGAGAACTTCTATACTAAGGTAAGCCCTACCAGCTCAGACTCTGGGTACCTCTAGAGGTGTAACTGCAATAATGGAGTTGAATTTTGACCTTGTTGTCTTCGGATCTGTTGCAGCGGAGGGCCAATAGAGAGGCCCTTTATGAAGCCCTATCTGAAGAAAAGGATGATGCTGAAGATTCTCTGTCTGAAGACAGAGTGTCCCTGGGCTATGTGGATGAAGAGAACATGTCAAACACTTTGCTGTTGTCTGCCAGAGCTGCAAGCACAAGTAATGAGGTGTTGGTCCACAGCGCCCCTGAGCTGCAAGGTTGCCCTGGTCTGGACACCACAACTCTATCCTTCCAGGAGGCTAGCAATGAGCCATCAGAAGCGGCATTGACCCAGAAGGCAGATCTTGAAATTGCCTTTCCTAGTCCAATTACACCAGAGAGCCACACTGCTACCAAGTTGCAAGAGGAATGTAGGACTGACCAGACCCTTCAACCTCCAATCAACGAGAACCCAGAGGTAGAGTCATCGGTTGCTAGTAGTTCCACCATCCAAACATCTGCAGACTTTTTACAAAGAAAAGGTAACGACTCCGTGGCAAAGAAGAACACCCTAGGTAGGGTCACCAGCTTACCGCCTCAGTTAGTTTCTAGGCAGTTGATGCAGCCTAAGGTGCTGGAACTGAAGAAAAGATTTGAGGCCTGAAAGAGCATCCTGAAAATAGACTGAATGTTTAAGAGAAAAAAACCTTCTGTGTTTGAGTCATAATTACCCTTTAAACCTGGAGGCATTTCAAGAGGGAGCAGCAGTGTAGAAGTGCTTCATCTGTCCAGGCACATAAAAATACTGCAAGCAGCAGAGGTGGGGGGAGTTGTCTATCAATAGCACAAAGGAAAAGGAGCACTTAGTTCATGTACAGCCAACTGGCAGGACTTCACTTCTAGAACCTGCATTTTAATAAATGAATTTTTGAGCTGGGCAGAGCGCCTTTCTTCCTTTCAGTGTGGAAGACTGCTTCCCATGTCAACCTTTCTCAAGCAGCGTATCAGGAAAAGTAGTTTGGCATGGTGGCATGGTTTGCATATGTAAATGAGTCCCTGAAGTTCAACGCCCATAAACAAAATCAAGCAGTATTATCTAAAGTGTTACGGTAATGATAGCTCTGTGTGTGTGAAAGGGGGGGAAGGGAAATCCCTCACCTGTTCATTTTTCTGTAAACTGGCAGTTCTTTGCCCCTCTACGTTGATAAAGCTATGGATCTATGAGGCCAATAATACAGAAATAAAATAAGTCCTTTCTAGGTCCAGTTGCTATGTAAATAATTACAGAAGAGCAGCCAGAAATAGCTGGATTTAGCAAGCAGTGGTAAGGTGGTATAAGAACCCTTAAATCTTAAAAGAGATAAGAGGTCATAAAAGGATGAGGTTACTCCTGAAGGAAAAAAAAATCTAGTGGGCGATTTTGAAGACTTCTTCAAATTAGCTTCTAGGTTGCATTGGGTCAAATCTAATTATTCTGTTAAGATATACCCTTTTTGGTAGCCTTCCAAGTGTTTCTGGCTACAGGCAACCTTACTATTTTAAGTTAAGAAATACATGAAATTATCTACCCCAATGCAGCTTCCGTTGCACACACACACACATTAAAGTTGTCCAAACCTGAGTTAAAAATCCTCCTATCAGATCAAAATCCAGACACTTCGCAACTGTCCTATATTTATGACTGTTGCAGTATCCCAGGGTCATGTGAGCATCTTTTGTGACCTTCTGACAAGAAAAGTCAATGGGGAAGCCAATTCACTTAACAACTGTGTTACTAACTGCAGTGATTGACTTAACTGTGGCAAGAAATGTCGTAAAATGGAGTAAAACTCACTTAACGAATGTCTCACTATGAAACAGAAAACTTGGGCTCAATTATGGTTGTAAGCCAAGGACTATCTTTATATGATACTATACAGCAGCGGTCCACCAACTTTGTGAACCAGGCCATGACAGCAGTGGGCTGGCACACATGCAGGTCCACTCAGACAAGAGAGAAGTCTTTGGGATACGGTTTTGCGCTCCTTCAGACTTCTCCCACCAAAAACTTTTGCAAATGGACAGAAAGGCTGAAGCAGTGTGAGATTGCTCCCCCGAAGTCTCGTCCCTTTGCAAAAGCTTATGGCACTGCAAGGCCTTTGGGGGCATGGTCTCCTTCAGACTCACCAAGGCTACCCAATGCTCCAAAAGCGGATCAGGTGTCCTGCAGAGGCAGCCTTGGTGAGTCAGAGAAGCTGAGCAGAGTGCACTCATCGCACTCAGCCTCTGCTCTCACCACTCTGCATTTGGAGCATCGGGAGCAGGCGGCTTGGCAGCCAAGCTGTGGAGGAGAGGGGAACTGGGCCACACAAGTGGCGGGCTGACGCGCATGCATGCACACAGCTCCACTCATGCGAGAGAGAAGCCTTTGGGGGGCCACTCGTGCAAGTGGAGCTGAGAGCACACACCAGCTGCCTCTTGCCTGGTCCGGTTTCGAATAGGCCACGACCCCATAATGGACTGCAGCCCAGGGGTTGGGGACCCCTGCCATACAGTACTGTGCTGCTACCTAGTGTCTGCCAAAGCCTAAAATATTCCTTTGTAAGTTTCTTACATGAAAGCAGCTTTTCACCCCTGAACTTGGATGGCTACAGGTAGTCCTCAATTTACAACCGCAATTGGAACCAAAACATCAGTCACTTACTGAGGTGGTCATTAAGTGACTGATGTTTTGGTTCCAATTGCAAGAGGTCATAAAATCAGATGTGACTCGCTTAATGAGTTGGTCATTGTGAGTCGCATCTGATTTTATAACCTCTTGCGCAAATGTTAAGTAGATCTGGCTTTCCCCATTGACTACTTGTCAAAAGCTAAGTGGAAAGGTCACAAAAGTGGTCACATGACCCTGGGATGCTGCAACCATCGTAAATATTTGCAGGTTGCCAAGTGCCCAAATTCTGATCATGTGACGGCAGCGATGCTGTGATGGTCCTAAGTGCAAGGACCAGTCAAAAGTCACTTTTTTTCCAGTGCTGCTGTAACTTTGAACAATCACTAAAGATAGGATAAGACGACTACCTGTACCTGAAGCCTGGATGTCTCTCCATGCCCTTATTCTAGAGTTAACTCATCAATGCATTAAAAAATAAAGCACTGCCTGCATTCTATGCAATGCACAGAAAAGGGGGTAAAGCCAGCCCTGAGCAGCCCTCCCTCAGGCAGGAAAGTCAGCTGGGTGGTTTGGGGCCCAGAGTGGTGACTGTGGAGAAAATAGGAGGTAGGAGCATTATACACCCAGCCTTGAGTTATAGAAAATAAAAATAGGATATAAATTGGATGACCCAAAATTTCAAAATGAGACACATGAAAGATGGCAGCTTTAAAGAGTTTGGAAGAAGGATGACAAAGCAGCACTTGTAACTGAAGAACAATTAAACAGCATATTTAATATGTGTGAGGTCTAGCTAAATTTCTAGATTGCTCGATGGCTTGCTTCATTCTATGGTTTGCTTCATTTTATTGCTTGGTGTGAGTGATGCATTTAGATCATTTCAGAATAGCCTTCCCACCAAGCAACTGAGTGCATTAACCCCGCCCCCAAAAATTCACCAAGTGGTGCCATTTTTTCCCTCATCATAAAAGGGAGATTGACTTTTATTAGAAAGTGGCATTCTTAAAGGCAGAGGACAACCAACACACACTTTTAAAAAAACACTTGAAAGGCAAAATCCCCTCCCAGAATCCACCAGTTGGGCTAAGGCAGCAGCCTTCCTATCCCGAAGCCACCATCCTTCTCTCTTCAGAAAGACCGACCGTTCCCACTGGCTGCACAGTCGAGTCTATTCTAGGAAGAGCAACAGCATGGTCTGTTCCCATAGCATCAGGGTGGGCCTTTTCTTTCTGGGTGCAGAGAGCAGGATCCCATCTTGCATTTCTACCAATCACAGCTCCTGGGCTGCCTTCTTTCTGGCATTTGGAACTTCTCCACTGACAGCTATTCATAGCTAGCCAGCCAGCTGGGAATGCTGCCAACCATACCAGGGCTCTTCCAGTTTCACAGGTCTGTTCTCAATCTTTTTTTTTTTTAGTCCAGTGTGCTAAGCAGCTTTTTCCAAAGAGAGACCCCAAAATTGTGTCCTTTTTCACTCTGTCAGATAAGTCGCTCTTCTGGAGGCAGCTTGAGGTTGGTCTGTGGTTCCACACGGGCTCCTGTCTGCTCCTCATTGCTGGGCCGGTAGGTCCCTTCTGTCTGGCGCTTCTCCCGAATTTTGAGTCCCATGAAAACCAAAAGGCCAATTAGCAACAGTCCTACAAAAACACAAGGCACAGCTATAGCAGCTTCCAGTTCCGCCTTCTGCACAGAGGAAGAGTTGGGGGGGGGGAAAGCAGGGTTAGTTGCTGTTCAACACAAAAACAGAGCAAGGCAGAGCTCAACATGGAAAAGCTATTACCCACCCTTTGCGACCTGTGCTGCACAAATCAACAGTTGTAACACATCAGTACAGGTAATCCATGAGTATCAACGGCAATTGGGACTGGGATTGCTGTTGCTAAGTAATATAAGCATAAAGCATAAACCCAGGAGTCCAGATTGCTCTCATAACCCCTGGACCACTTGGGTCATCCCAGGTAAGGAGTGCACTGGGGTCATGTGGATGATGTGGGTAAGTTGTGGGTGGGCACTAGGGAGCATATATGGGCTGGCGGGACAGTGGTTGGGCATTAGGAGTGAGGGAAGTCCAGCAAGGACCATGAGCGGGGGTGGGGGGGAGTGCTGCAAGCATGATGCTATGGAGCCTGGGAGGGATGTTGCACACATACTCCCTAGTGGGGTTTGTCAGGAGAATGAGTGGCAAAAGCAATTTATGGCAGTGGATTGTGAGTGTCCCTGGTGGCTTCCCCTTGACTTTTCTTGTGGGAAGCAACCAGGGAAGTTCACAAATAGTTACTCTTTGATGGCAGGGAATCTGCAATGGGCACAACATTATGGACCCATCCTAAGTACCCCTCGTTCAGCACCTTTTAAACAGTCACTGAGTGGTAACTGGAGGCCTATCTGTAGAAAATGTCATTATCGAAAGCCACAGCTTTGCTTATGCGCTAAGCCAGAGCAAGCATTTGAAAATATTTGGAAAAGGGATTTGAGATCTCACACAAGCCGAGCACCTCTGCTATCCATAAAACAAATAGATTGTCATTTTTAAAGCTTATGCACAACTGAAAAGGATTCAGCTGCTTTAAGAATCACATTAAAGACACACTGCTTCATTATTTGATTCACTAAACTGCCACAGCTTCTTTGTAGGCTCGGAGCCCTTATCAATTATGGTAGGATGGATGGACACACAGACAGGAAGCAGAGACCTTGTACAGGATCTTCTATGTTTGTTTGTTTCCAATACCAAAAGTGCAGCCCAAATCCAGACCCACCATTGCCAAGGCATTCTCGTGTTTGTGTGTAATATACTAAAAACAGTCAGACTTTTACTCATGTGAGACCACAACTATCTTTCAAGATTTGTCTCTTTTAAAAAGCTGAACTCTTTGTGAGTCAAAGGGCACCATCTTGTGGTGATGTTTCACATTGCCCATCTTATAATGGTACATTATTAATCTTCCAGTCACCCAATAGAAAACACAAGCATCAATTGTGTTCTTTTCACTTACTGGAAAGAAGGGAAATTGCTTTAGGGTTACTTAATATACCTTTCCCTCAAGAACTATTAGTAACTCAGTTCACATTCTGAGACACCTACCGAGAGGCCTTTGGGAGAAGTGGGTGGCGCTGACGTAGGCCCCGCTGTGCTGTTGTCACCGGAGGAACCTTGGAGAGACATAAAACAGCATTAGAAATACAGGAAGAGCCTTATATCTAGCTCCGATGCCATGGAAGAAACTGTGCAGATGATGTTGTTCAACACTTCTCCATTACAAACTGCAGCATTCCAGTTAGGGAATCACTGAAGCTTTCCCTAATTCCCTCCAGTAAAAATAATGCCACAGTCTCATAACACAGTCTATTCGAAATTGGTCTCTATTAGGAAAGTCTTTCTACTTGGGTCTGCACATCTAATTTGTCTTCAGGAATAATTTTTGTTCTCTGGAGCACAAAAAAAAGGATACTGCTCCATCTTCTAGATGTTATTTTCCCCCTAAATATTTGACCATTTATATTGTATCGCTTCCATCTTTTCTTCTCAACCCTACACATACTGTACAGTCAATTTCTTCTCCATTTTGTCATGGGATTATTTGTCTATGCTCCTCACCATCCTGGCTGCCTTTCTGGACTTGCAACTTGCTATTTTTCTTAAAATACCATTTAGCCATAAATAGGACATGGTATTGCAGATGAAAGCACTGCTGAATGAAAATTAGTCTTGACCATTAGTGGTTCTGCTACTTTGCTGGATCATGGTCAGCTTGTCAACAACTATGGCCCTTAGACTTTTCATGCATATTGTTGCCACCTTACTCAGTTGCCTTTGTTCTTGGACCTAAATGCGGGAGCATAAATCAGGCTTTAGATTTCCAGTTTGATAAACATCCTATAGAAGCATTTAAATCATGAATAAAAATGTGGAACATCATAGGGCTTATAACAGAACTTAATGGTACTCCATGTCTTTCCTCTAAGATGATTTTTAATAACACACCAGCCAAGAAATTAAATCTGTCCAAGGTAATAGGTAATTTTAATTCATCTATGCACTACTAAATGCAATGCCACCTAGTGACTGTTACGATATAATATATCCAGGCATCTTTGTAATGAGGTAAACAGGTGGTTTTCCAACCTGTTCACCTGGATTGTTTCTTTTTTGTTTGAATAAAAACAATAAGATATAGTAGTTCTGTGTGTGAAAGAGACAAATATTCATGGAGAATATTTGGACCCAGGGTAGTAGTAGCAAAAAGAAATGCTTGTCAAGGAATAACTTCAATCATTCACTAATTCCCAATGCTAGTTAGGGTTTGGTTGTTTCAAACATTCAAGCTCACCACTAGATCCTTAGATAATCACTAAGGCATTGGAGACCCTCTACTGGGACTTTGCCTGCCCTGCCTATACTCAAGTTAATGTTTTGGGCATTAGGGAAACAGTGACGTAGATATACTACTTCCACAAAGTTTAATTCAAATCCTGCCTATATAAATACATTTTCAGACTCAGCTGCCAATCTGTTGTTGTTGTTTTTGTTATAGGGCTCAACAATCTTTTCACCTGGATCCATGAGTTTCCTTTTAAAAATGTCCCAAATACCAGCAAGATTGTTAAGAATGCAACATTTAGGAAAGGACTCCCTTGACTACTGAATTGCTGGTTTTATTTTTTTTAAAGAAACTTCCTTTGACAAGCTTTCACCTGGCTCTTGGGGCAGGTGTGGCTCATGTTTGGATAGTTTCTGCTCCCAGGCATTCCATTTCTGCCTTGGCCTGAGCACTGTTTCAGGTATGAGAAGGTAGGAGGTGGAGCCACCAGGTTTCAACAGTCTTTCCAAGTTTCAGAGAATCCACGCCCAGAGTGATAGGCAGGCACTGAAGATTTAGCCAGATCTCATTCCCTGGCCTGAAGGACTCTGAGCTATACCCTGAAACTGTTTTGCAATTCATAGGTGAGGTCTAGCCAAGAGCCAAATAATTCAGGAGAAGCCACAGAGGGAAGAAAAGGATTCTGCTTTAGTTAGTTGAGCTGTTATTTTAATGCCTCACTATATTTGAATGAGCAGAAATTTTACGGTTAATGGCTTTCTCAGATTGCAGAGAAATTAAAGCTACTAGAACAAGGCACGTATATAATTGTGATCTCTTGGAACACAAACCAATTTGCTTCTCTTGTCTACCAAAATGGAAGTCAAATATTTTCCAAATATGTATTTATAAGTGTTTGGCAAATTGTGACACTTCAAATTTAATAGGCTGTGTCCATAAAGTTCTATAATTTATTTATTAAAACTATTTCTAAGCTACCTTTATGGACTAAAGTCTCCCAAGATAGCTTGTGCAACAGAATAAACTCAATAAGAAAATTGAAATATTTATACTCAAACTGTCCTAAATTCTAAAATATTCAAACACATTCAAGGATTAAATTGAATTTAACTTAATTAAATTTGAATAAAGGGAGCTTTCCCAAAATAGACAATAAAAGCAGATATTCCAGGTCCTCCACCAAAATTTGCAGTCTAATAGGTCCCTTCTCCATGCCTGCTGGGATTGCTTTGCTAAAAATCTGGAGCCCGCTGTGTTTTCAGAAAGCTTGAAGGCTTGGCTTTGTTCCGCAGGCCTTGAGGCAAAGTGATTTCTGGCTCCATATTTGATTTGATGTCGAGTATTTTACTTTGTTTATATTTATGCCATTTTCTCCCAACATGCTATTTAATGGTTTATTATTGGTTTTTCTTTTGGTTTGGTTTTTTTTCTCAAATGTTTTCATTAATTTATTGCCTATTTCCTTAGATTTGCTTTAGCATTTGAGATGGCTTATAGGTAAAACAAATCAAATAAAAATAAGTATATAATGATCCCTTACATGGATCACTGTTTGAATATGACATTGCATTCTTGCTAAATAATTTACAGCCTAAGACATCATAGAATGCCTTCCAAAATAAAGGCAATCAATGAAAGCCAATTGTACTCCAACAGGAGATAGAATTCCTAGTCTTTATAGAATAAGCTGGATATTTACTATCCAAACTCTTGCAGATAGCGTTTTATTTGGGAGGGGAGGAATTTAGAGAAGACATTCTGACTGTTGGGCATGATCCACTCTTTGGGGCAATCACTAAGCAAACAGGCAACTGTACCAACCACCAACCAGCAGAGGTGCCAGATTCCCTCCCCAAATTCTAGCCAGCCCATTCTTCTTTCTTTTATGGCAGCAAAGGTAGGTCACCCACCCTGACCCCATGCAGGATGCAAAAGGGATTGGAGAGACGCTGTCAGAAGGAATGCAAGGTATCCAGAGCCGGCCATTGCCCACCACTCCAGCCAGGAGAGGGGCAGGATGAGGGGAGGAAATCCCCACTGCCGCAGGAGAAAGGCTCCTGGCACTAACTTCTGTCTGTACTGCAGCAACCTCCCAAATACTCCAGGTAATTCTTCTGCTTCAAGAAAGTCCTGGGAGAGAGACGCCAGGTTTGTTTGCCACTGGAAAAGAAAGAGACAAAGTGATTGATACTCAAATGTCTGGGCATCTGCTAGGTTTGAATCTGGGCCTCCCACAACTTTAGTACAACTCAGAAATTGTCTGGAATCATCAGAAGATATTTCTTCCATTGAACAAATGGCCAATTAGATATTCTTCTGAATGAACAAGTCAATAAGGATGTGGAACAGGACTGCAACTGGCTTGCTGCATTCTTTGGTACAACCATTGAACATTCTGCTCTCCACCAACATGGCAATTCTAATATTTCTCCACTCCACACCCACACACAAAACCGGGACAACAGATCAGTCATT
>JANHZT010004368.1:141964-153731 GCA_032468215.1 Stegonotus admiraltiensis | reverse complement strand
GCATGTGTGCCAGAGCTGAGCTCGCGTGCCCACCAATATGGCTCCGTGTGCCACCTGTGGCACCCGTGCCATAGGTTTGCCATCACGGGCTTACACCAAGGGTTATCTTTAATAGCCACAGTTTCAGCAGTTTTTGTCTGTGCATTAGACAGAACCTAGAGATATTCCTAATCATTTCTACTTTGTACCAAATTGATCTAACTTCTGTAACAGCAGCCAAGTTCTAAGAATCTGAACCTTATTATTTCAGAGGTATATTCACATTAATTTTACCACTTCAGAGCATGAAAGAGAGTAAGCTGGAGTTTTGTTTTGTTCTGTTCTTTTTCTTATCATGGTTCCTGCACTTTTCACATTTTTAAAAAGAGCATGATTTATCAGGAGATATCTATGGTTCCTGAGCAGGTAATCATCATGTCATCAGATCTCTGCTTGGCAATTAAGGCACATCTACTGGGGAAAGGAGCTTGGGCCATCCTAGATTTCAGATAGCACACTTTTTAGATGAAGCATTGTCCAAGCAAAAGTTCCACTCTTATAAAACACAGTATAAAGCTGCCAAATCTTTTATGGTTGCGTAGTATGAGTAAATCTTCCCTATCCTCTTCCTCTTCCTTTTGATTTGCACCACTGAACAAGTTTCAAGCCTGGTCAAGTCATATGAAGGCCCTACCCATCAGCACACATATAACCACAATGATTTCAAATCTTGGCAATCCATCTGGACTCTGAATGGTTACAGGTAAACAAGAGGCTGGATTAATACACTTACGCTCTATTTTGATAAGTTTCAACAAGCATCACTAGCCTAGTTCACATATAATCCTAAACCACAAACTATGGTTTACAATCACATGGTTGACTCCATGCATCACAGTAAGGCTAAATCAAAACACAATATAGATTTGAGCAGCAGTTCTTACAAGTGTTCAAGCTCAAATACTTTGACATTTCTCAGTTTTAATTTATAGTACAGTAAATATCTATTGGTAAAATCCACATAAACCAAAGCTCTTCAGAATAGGTAGTTATTTTAAGAATGTAAAGAGATCCCAAGATCAACCACTAGCTTAGATCATTGTGTGAATCCAGTCAGAGAGAACAAGCACAGCTTTCCACATACCCCACCCCCCAAAAAAATCTAATCTGATCTGATGTTTACTTCTGTGCAGCTGGAAGTTTAACACAGACAATTCTGGCAGTCCTATGCCTGCAACTTCTATGAACATTGTCTTTTCACTGGTTCCTACAACTAAATTTCACAGAATCCTGACCAACTTTCCTGGTAAGGTAAGAAAAGTCACTTTTCCCCTGTGCCAAAAACAATCCCCCCAGAGTGACCAGATGCAAAGGGAGCCAAGGACTCAGTACTTTGAGAAACTGTAAAGGAGTTACACCTGCTCAATATTCCACCTATCTGTGGCAAAGGCACTGCTTTTATTTATTCAAAAATCTTGTCCTCTGTACTCTAGACAGAGCAGAAAGTAACTCACAGTCTAATAGGCTGTTTTTCAGTAGGCTACCTGCTGGGATGCTTGCAAGAATGCTAGGGTTTTCAAAGTGCTTAGGTTCTTAAAGACACATGCTTACAGAGAGCAGCTGCACAAGAAAAGCCTGTAGCCCCTTCAAAACAAATGTACAGCAAAAGCTTTGCTAGGCTGCAGTTCAGTTCGTCAGGTGGGGATTCTGGGTTAGGAAATATATATGGTGGGTGGGGGAGATGGTTTATAAACAAGGAGACCAGAAATTAAAAATAGAAAGTGAAGTTAAAAGTACATCTCTATACTAGGTACATGTAAGAATAGAGCTGTAAAATGCATTGTGGGGGTGAAGGGAATTCCAGCCTTTTCTAAGCCCATGAATTTCTCATCCCCAGCCTTACAAGATTTGGCTCAACTCTCAATTCCGTTCCTAGGGGGAGACAAGATCTCCCTCTACCCGGTTTCCCAGGCTGGATTGCAAGAAATTCCAGCAGGTTACTCAATGGTTAACCTGGCCGCTTAGGAAGCACAACCCAGAGAAAAGTCGCTCAAACAGCGAGCAGCACCAAGTGCTCGTGGCCTCGGCCCGATCCGATCCCCTTCCAGATGCCCCCCAGAAGCTGGCTTACTTTCCCTTCCCAGCAGAAGTTAAGGCCGGGAGCGCACCAAAAGGACACCAAAGTTCAAAGGAGCCGTTTTCCCTTCGCGTTTCAGGCACCTGCTTCGCCCGCCCTTTCCCGGGAAACAGCTGGAAGTTGTAGGGGAGAACCGCCAAAGTGGGCTTCGGCGCCGGGCTCGGAAGGTCCAAGTAGAGCGCGCTAACAACTCTAGCTCGAAGGAAAAACCCGCACAAGCCCCGGCTTAATAATGGGACACCCCCCACCCCCAGGTCAGCCCGGCCAAAAACAAACAAGAGAAAACAAAACACCCCACCCTTGGTTTCCGAGGATCGGGAAGGAGAAACAGCCTTCTTTCTCCGGGGCAGCACTCCAAGCCTTCACCTTCGCTGGTGGGGATGCCAAAGTTCGCAAGCCCCGAAGACGAAACCTCCACCCCACCCCCCACTCCGCACCATCCCCGCCTTTCTTTACCTGCTTCGCACTGTCGCCCAAGCACCTTCTGAGCTCGCCCTGACCCAGCAGTGGCTCTCCCGCAACGACGACAGCGCCGCCGCCGTCGCCGCCTCCTCCCCTCCGAGGCACGTGATCCTCAAAGCAACAGGTACTTCCCGTCCCGTACCTGAGCCAGGTGAGGCGCCACCTCCCGCTTATCTGGCTGCTCTGCGAATCAGAAGAAAGCAGCGCGGCCCGGCGGGATCGCTCCCCCGAGCTCCTTTATCCTGGCTTCTTCCTTTTCCCCTCTGGTGCCTGCTTTGGTCGCCCGTTCGACGCGGTTGGCTTCCGCATAATATTGTTAAGCACATTGCTTTACAGAATAGTAAATAAAAGAAGGGAGATGTGCCCCGAGGAGACCGCAATCTAAGTGCCAGCCCGGAATAGCACATCAAAACCATCACAATTGTCACTTGCTTTCTCTTTTCCCGGCTGCTGCGCTAGGCGCCCTTTCCTAAGAGTAGATGTCACAGAACGGGTGGAAAACAAACAAAACAAACTTAATCTGACGCTTTAACATGGCACAAGGCAGCACCCCAATCTCAGGTCTGATTAGCATTTTAATAGAAGACCATTAAACCATGCCAGGATTGCTGTAGGCTAGTGCTGAATGAACAAAAACCCCAGAATGCATCGGCACTTGCCGAAACCACTTCCCTTTTTGTTGGCAAGAAAACTACTGTACGTGGAGAGTCAGGGTTGACTTGGAAGACGCCTTTATCTTAATGTGTCACTGGCTATTGCCGCTCACCTATGGAATTTCTCCCCCTTGTGGAAGCATTCTGCACCTTCACTGAACAAAGCATTAATCTGATGCACCCATAAAATGTGTGTGCCTGCGTGCGTGCGTGTGTGTGAGAGAGAAAGAGAGAGAGAGAGAGAATTTCAGTGTCTGCAGGCCTTTGTTTGTTTGTTTCTTTGTTTCTTTGTTTGTTCGTTCAATTTGTATGCCGCCTTTCTCCGAAGACTCAAGGCGGCTTACAATACATTTAAAAACCATATATAAAAACATTAAAAATTAAAACATTAAAAACAATTAAAACCCATTCACACCCTTCATGGCCGGATCTCACCAGATTGCAACAGCGAGATCAACGGCCCCAGGCCTGCCGGAAAAGCCCGGTCTTCACTGGTTTTTGGAAGGCCAGTAGGGTGGGGATGGTGACAGACTGCATCAAACCAGCTGCCTCAAAGAAACTTGAGGCAATTTAATATTTAACATAAAATGTATTAAGCTGTTTAAAAGTAAAAGAAGTATAATAAGTAAATAAAATATTTCAGATGGAAAAGGGAGTAATGATAGTGACTTTGGGCCAGTTCCTCCCTCTCAGCCTGACGCACCTTGCAGGGTTATTGTGGGGGAAATAGGAGGCAGAAGAATTAACTATTTCTGCCACTTTGATATAAAAAAGGATAAACAAAACAAAAACTTAAGAAATGTAGGAGATGGTAAGAGTGTCACACAGGGTTGTGAAGGACAAATGTATGTCCAATAGGGATGGGTAGGTGTGACATAAGGAACAAGAAAACTCCCAAGAAAGAATTTCTTCTTGCAAAGACTGGTAGCAACTCCCAGGAATTGCTGAGGTCAAATTCCACATCATCAGACATGCTCAAACATGCTAACACAGTGGCTGTCAATTGATGATGGTGGTGGTGATGGTGATAAAAGCTAGCGAACTAGATGGTTTCTTGAGATTTTACAGAATTTGGAGCATGGTGAGTATCAAGGAACCTTCCTTAACTTGTTTTCAGCCTCAACTATTTCCCTTGGATAATTATGGGAATTGCTAGTCAGCAGCCCCAAAAGTCACCAGAATCAAGGAAGTCTACTTTAAAACCTACTATTTAAATGTATCTAAATCTTGAAATGCTTCCTCCCCGCC
This sequence comes from Stegonotus admiraltiensis, assembly GCA_032468215.1. NCBI lineage: Eukaryota > Metazoa > Chordata > Lepidosauria > Squamata > Colubridae > Stegonotus > Stegonotus admiraltiensis. Next base: position 149,252 of record JANHZT010004368.1, on the reverse strand, counting down.
ATTCCTATTTTCTGCATTCTCCATCTTTCTTTTGGATGCAGAGCTCATTTGTTTGACTGTGGAAATAAGGGATTTGAAGAAAAGGACATGAAAGAATTCTTTATGTTGCTTGGTCTCATCAGGGTGCTGCAGTCTCAGGAGACATGATGACAGAGTTTATACCAGTAATAAATGATCACTTTGTAAAGCAATCTGGGCTATAGGATGGCTGCCCTTTCCTTGAGCTGCATTCTCTAGCCTCAATATGCAGCCACATAGGAATTCCTGAAAGCTTCTTATACCCAGAGGAACCAAGGCCTGACCCAGGGGATAATTCAGTCTGGGGTCAGTTGAGAAAAAAAATCCCTTGGCCTTTAAATTAAGCAGTTCAATTTGAGCATTTTGTGGCATGCATGCATATAGTTCTTATATACCCACTCAAATAGAATAAGGCAATTATACTACCTAGAGCTACAACATGACATTATGGTGCAGGCAGCAAAAAATCCAAATGTTTCTTTATTCTCTTAATCTATTTAACGATGCATTGGGATTCTCTCTTCTGAAATAAGCAGGATCTAAATAACATGAAGCAGTGGTGGCAAGGCATGAAAAGGAAAGTTGAATCTTTTACAGCCTTAGACTGAAAGGAGTGAATGCTTAGATTCACACATTCAACTAAAACCAGCCAAATTACATGATGATTTAGTGTGATTTAAAGTTAAGATACCTGCTCAGTCATGAATGGTTGACTTTAAGATATCATTCTGTAATGAGGAAAAATAAATTTAAGACTTAGGACTTAAGGATCAGATGTGACCATCAGAAAAATATTTTCACTCATTTGCCCCAATTAAATAGGTTTGTGGTTATTCACAGGCTAAAGTTGGGCTGTCATTAAATGGCTAGTTAGCACCTTACAGATAAGACAAAGGCTATGATTCCTTTTTTTTCAAATAATGGAAGCCAGAGATCTCATAGCCCACTGCTATAACCATTTCAAAACTCTAAACTCTAAACATTTCAAAACTGTAGCATATTAATTTCAAGTTGTTTTATTAGCATTCACTGGCAAAACTGAAAATATATACATTCCATAATTTAATCTGAAGCCTTATTTTATTTTATTTTATTTTGTCTTGGCACCTATAATAAAAGGTCCACCCAAAGCTGGCTTTTCATTTTGGAAAAGGCATGGACTGCTGGCTAGAATGTATTATTCATAGAGACATGCTCTTATTTTAAAAACCTATTTCTTTTATTTCCACATTATCTCAATCAAAACTGATGGGGTCCACTTTTCAGCAGTACACGTGACCAGAGGTTGCATTAGGCTAATGCCAAAATTAAACTACAGTAGGTGGAATTAGGCATACGATGACTCTCTTCCTTTAGCACATCACACTCAAAAAAATAAGTTAATATTCCACGTTTAACTTTCATCAAGTTTGTAGGAGGGTGTGTGGGATAGAGCAAATTGTATAACTGTTATACTATAAGATAATATAATAAAAATGAGTAATAGATTTTATTAGAGCTTGGCATTTTTAAAATGCTTCCTAAAATGCTAGAGATTAAGAGGTCTATAGCTTGGTATGTACTGCAAGGATTTGCTTTTCTAGGCCCTGGGGATATAGCTCAATCCTGCCCAAAATACATGAATAGGATGATGATGGTATGGGAGATGGGTAGGCTGTGCTGCTTCTCATTTTCAGTCTGTGAAATATTATTGTAAAGGAAGTTTAAATATTTAATTTGCAATCATTAATTCCAAAGTGTTGCAGGATTAAAGGTGTCCTGTATTATTTGAAGAGAAAAGATGCCTCCAAGGAAAGAGAAACCATTTGCATTCATTTCAAATCTGATTCAGGATCTGAAACAAATTATGTACTGAATCAGGTGGAAGAGCCTCAGGAAACATTGAGTTGGATTGTCATAGTTCCCTACTGTGTGTTCTCAACCAGAAACACAGCATTTTTTTTATCCTAAACCCAATCTACTGAAACTAAATGCTTAAAATCCCTAACTTGGCTAGGAGCAGTCTCTAGGACTAGAAAGGCAGGAGCTGTACAACTATAGAGAAAGCCCCTACATTCTACCTTTTTCCTACCTGGCTAATGCTGTCCTAATCCTCAAAATTCCCAGCCCATGCAGTCACTGGCCATGCTGACTTGAACCTTCAGAAGTTGCAATCTCCTGGAGGGTGTAGATTATGAAAGATGTCTCTTTTCCTACAGAGAGATACTCATGAAACTGATGAAGTGGCCTGTGGTACCAAACAACCTATGGAGGAGCTCTTTTTAGATGAAAAAAGTCATGCCATGGTTAATTGTTAGTATTTAGGTCCCTGAGTTCTACTGAATTCATAGCAAGAAGTTATTGTGGAAACTTTTCTAGAATTGGCCCTAAGGCTGCATTCCGATGTACACTGAACTTACTCATCAGATTGGGTTGTAAACAGATTGACTGCAAGTCGTCATCAAAATGACACGGCATAAAATTCATTTCAAAGTGAAAAAGCAGAAGAAGCTCAACTGGGTGGCTGGAAAATCCTGCTTCTTTATCCAAGTGGAAGGAAATAGAAAGTTAATGCTTCAAATAAAATAGAATGTCTACTTTTCCATTTAAGAGAGAGCACCTCCCCACCACCACCACCACAGGGGGCATTTGCATTGTTCTCAGATTGGCAGGAGGTCATCTCCCAAGGACAGCTAAGCCAATTAGTTCCAGTTCATCTCTGGGTCTGCAGGAAACATGCTCAGTGGGTTCTACAGTTGAAGCAGTGGAGCTCTGCAGTGTTGGGGTAGCATCAGCCTCCATTGGTGGAACGCTTTTTTCCATCCCCTGGACACCTCCTTCTGCCATGCCACTGTACCTCTCACAGCTCCCTTTAACTGAACACCGGGGAGAAGACCTTTGCTGCTTGACTGCTCATCCTCTTCATAGGCCATGAGGTTTATTAAAAAGTGGGGCGCCATTTGGAGACTCATTTGTAGGCTCCTGTCTTGGTCAAAGAGATTGGTTCATGTTGTGTTTTTAGTATTTCAAGATCAGTAGCAGTATGTAGAAAGTTAGCACCCACCCCTCTCCTAGAAGAATGAAATATTGTAGGAAATATTAAAAAGGCAGAATATTATATTTCCCTGGATGAGAAATGGAGAAACGTGTGCTTTTTTTAGGCAGGAAGCAGACTCACTCTTAATAGCCCCCAACCTCCTCAATAGCCCACAGCAGATAGCACTTAAGAGATAAAGAGATGGCTAGGCCTATTCATAAGCAAATACTCTCACCCAAGATCCAACAAAGGTAAGATTAGCCCTCAGCCATAATGAGAATTGGCCAAAAGCCCACTTCATTACATCATCACCCAGCAAGATTCAACCAAGCCTGGGACTCAAGACAACCTACAAAGTTACCCCTGCATGGCCCCATAGGAGTCTGACAACCAATCAGGATACCTGCCCTTACACAGGAACAGGACATTTCTTCCAACAAGTAGGAACATTCATGAGTCACTTGTGAAATATTTGACAGGATTTATGGTGAAAACAGCAAACTTAGAAAAAAGAACATGAGCTGATATTGAAAGAGTAGAAAACTGGAAAGAGTAGAAAACATATTGGGATCTCAATTTTTCCCAGCTAAGCTTTGGCATTCTGGATCAGAATTCCATTATATTTGGAGAGCAGTAAGTTCAGGTCACTATTACTGAGTTAAGGAAGATCTAGGAAAGTGTAGACCACTTTTGGACTCTTTAGTCAATAAAGATAAAAATGAAGATTCGATTCTGGGATTTGATGATTAAATTTGTTATAACTATAACAATATTGTGTATTGTTGGAGTTTAATAGACATACATTTTATTTTATATTTTAGTAGAAGATGGTTTATTAAAGATATTTGATTATTGAAATATCTAGCATTATTTGTATTTGTAGAATTGTTACGATGCATTTATGAGTCATGTTTTATTTGCTATTTGATTACTTGGTATATATATCTTTTGTATTTAGATTTGTCTGTTTGTTTGTTAAGTTAAAACAAGAAAGCATTTTATTATATAATTGTATCCGTATCAAAGACAGTTGGAAGTAACTTTTCTTTCTTTCTTTTTTTTTGGTGGGTTGTATGATTCTTTTTAAATTATCTCTGTTGTCCCCCTTCCCCATTTCCCCTTGTTGTTGTAATTTTCTATTTTAACTTTCTATCTTTGAAATGTAATTTAAAAAATTAAACAAGAAAAGGTGTAGGAAGGGACCACCAAATTGATCTAGAGGCTGAAGCATCTTCCGTATTCAGAAAGGCTAGAAATGTGTTATTTGCAGGCCTATTCAAAATTTAAATCCTGCTGAATTCAATAAAGCATACTTCTTTGTAGCTTTAAAAATGGGTATTTTTAGCTGGGGCAAAAGTTTACGTTCACAGCGATAATAGATTAGCAATACCATCCAGAATCTGTCTTTGAAAGAGATGGGTAATTCAAAAATGTGAAAAATTAATAAAATATATGGTTATTAAACATGGGAAGAAGATAAAAAGAAAACCTTAATTAGGCATTTATTAAAGGTTTCTCTCCTCCCCCTGCAAATATCTCAAAAAGAAAAGCTCATTAAATATAAAAGGAAAATAAATCAAGGTGCATGATAAATCTTTTTCATGGTACCCAAGGCCATATAAATGAATTTAATTGTAGTATATCCAGGACAGACAAAAGGAGGAAAAGACCTTTATTTGACACATTAGTCACTGTGGGGAAGCATATTTTGAAGTATAGGACAAATTCCTGAATTATCATGGCTTTTCGGAAAGGTGAGGTCTGGATCTGGCCTGGATCTAGTTTCTCACTCTTGATCTATTAAGATACTGTCCTACGGTATATTGCAACGTTCCAGTTGCTGGGATCAACAGTAGGAAGGTAGTATATTGGTAGGAAAAGAAGGGTGGTGGATTAAATTAGCAGGAAAAACATTCTTTTTACAGCTTACCTACAGGAGAAAAGAAATCAACTTGGAGCCACAGAGTAAGAAGAGGAATGATTTTGGAACTGCAGAATTCTCAGCTAACAATCAGTAAACTGTTGAATTCTCAAATGGCCTCAGCCTGTGCACTTCAAAGCTGAGATGTGTAGCTGATGTGAGTTGTGTAGCTTACCTAGCAGTGAAATGCTAGGTAAACTGTTCAAAATCTGTTCAAATGCAATTGGCTGTAAACCATCCTGATTTGTAAGCCCACTTCAGGACTGGACAGATTCCAGATAACTAGAGGTTGGAAGAGTCAAAGAAAATGTAACACATGATCAGCAATGTCATCAATTTGCCACTTCTGGATCAGAATTAAGCTTGTTGATCGAAGGGTCGGCAGTTCAGTGGTTCGAATCCCTAGTGCCGCATAACGGGGTGAGCTCCCATTACTTGTCCCAGCTTCTGCCAACCTAGCAGTTCGAAAGCACATAAAAAATGCAAGTAGAAAAATAGGGACCACCTTAGGTGGGAAGGTAACAGCATTCTGTGCACCTTTGGCATTTAGTCATGCTGGCCACATGACCACGGAGACGATGTCTTTGGACAGTGCTGACTCTTAGGCTTTGAAACGGAGATGAGCACCGCCCCCTAGAGTCAGGAACAACTAGCACACATGTGCGAGGGGAACCTTTACCTTACCAATCCCTGGCCATTGTTGTAACTATAAGAACTTTCAGCGTAAGGGTGAAGTAGCTCTCTTTGCTCTGTTTTGTGACACAGGTGGAACAATGGAAATAATGGTCTAGAGTAGATGAGATTAGACAATGCCAGTTCTGAGAACTAGGAGCAAAACTGAAGCGGCCAGATCATTTTTGCAACATTGTATTTCATTCATGAAAAATAGCCTCCATGATCCATTAAGGCTACATGATCCATTAAGGAAAATACATCTGATATTATTTATATTCTTATGGAAATAGTTTATAGTTTATCATCAGAAAAGCATGGGAAAAACTAACATTTCTATTCTGTATGAGTAAACCCTATCCACCTACCCCTTGTTTCTTTCATTTTTTAAACACAACTCAATCCTTTCTTGGGTCTTCTAAAATTGTGGGCATTTAAAGGCCAGATTCGCTCTCAGCCAGGCTGCCACAAGGGACAGAAACGCAGTCAGTTAATTGAAAAACAAGCATTTGAATATAGGGTGGGGGTGAGGTGAGATCTGTCATTTTATTCAGCAGTTGCAGAGTTAACAGCAGTTCTGTGGTTTGTCTGTGGCTGGCTTGGGCGGGAAAGCAAAACAGGACCCCTCCAATCACGAACCAGGCAGACTTCATGAGCAATGCATGGGTTCACATTTCAGTTCTGTATGCACAGCAAGATGGTAGGGAAGGTGTAAGCATGAATGATTAACAACTTCTGCAGCCCAAATAAATCACCCTACCAAAGCGGGTGGGGGAGCCCATTCAAGATTGAAGGATCTGGAGACAAGGTATGTGCCAAAGCAGACATTAAATGTGGAATTGCTTACGACACTCTAATGACAGCAATAGGCAGGGGGTAAGAAAGGAAGTATGAAAATATGTGTCCAGCTGATTGGTGGAAGCATTTACATAAAATTACTGATTAGTGGGAAGTAGTTAAGTGTGCAAGGAAGAAGGAAAGCAGCTCTCCAGGGCTAGATAATAGGATCTAGTACCATTTTCCTGAGCAATAAAATAGAGTTAGCATATCTAGGTTGCAAAATGCAAAGAACTACAGTACTAGATGGCATGAAAAATACATTATTATTGTTGTTGTTGTTATTTATTACAGTTCTATATTGCTCATCTCACCTAAGTGACTCTGGGCAGTTTACAACACCATAATAAAACCATATAAACTTACGGATAAAAGCACAGTTTAAAAACAACTAAGAACAAATTAAAATATACACAAATAAAAATTAAAGTTAAAAATTCAGAAGGATATAGAAAATTCTTAAACACTCCTGTCATTCTAGCTAAAATGCATTAATGAAAGCCGGGTTGGTCTACTAGTTCAGGTGCTGACTATGAGTTCTAATTCCTCCTTAGGCACGAAAGCTGGCAAGATGACCTTGGGCCAATCACTCCCTCAGTCCAACTCGCCTCACAGGGTTGTTGTTGTGGGGAAAATAGGAGGAGGAAAGAGTATTAGGTACATTCCCTGCCGAGTCATTTATAAAACTGATAAAGCCATAAAAGAATCCACTGTTAAATTACTATTGCCATTACAGTAGTGTCATTATTATTTTTTGCTTTGATTTATATGCCGCCCTTCTCTGGAGACTCAGGGCGGCTTACAATGCGTTAAGCAATAGCCTT
>JANHZT010004368.1:105001-136852 GCA_032468215.1 Stegonotus admiraltiensis | reverse complement strand
GAAGGCTGAGTCGACCTTGAGCCTGGTGAGATTTGAACTTGCAGTAATTGCAAGCAGCAGATGTTAATAACTGTTTTTAGTCCACTGTACTACCAAGGCTCTTTGGTTTAACATTGAGGAATGTTAAACTGTAATGATTATTCTCAAGGTGCATTCAGAGAATTAAGAATTATTTAGGATGGACCAGACTTTTCCTGGATCTCAGCTTGTTTGCTCTGAAAAATTTTGTGCAAAATTGATTGTGTCTATCTACATGCCAAAATGTACCTTTCAGTATATATGGTAGTTCTTGGATGCATTGTTGCTGTCAGTGCACTTAAGTATTGGCTTAGTTTACAAGTCAAATTAACTAATAAGATTCATTTCATATCCAAAAAGTACATTCTGATTTATTTCTTCTGCATTAGAAACACCAAGGGAAGAAGGTAGAGGTATACTTACAGATTATCTAGTACACTAAGTACAGCCTTCCTAATCCCTAGATCATATTGCTTAATATTTGCCTTCAGGACACCTTCTCACTTTTAAAAATCATGGTGGATTTGTTTGCATGGATGATATTTACTATATTAAAAATTAAAACTGACACATTCATAGAATGTTTGTTGAATAATGTAAAAATAAGTGTCAAATATGAACACATGTAAAACATTTTTATGAAAAATCCTTGTATCTTTTAACAAAAATAATGGAAAAGGTGTCATTGTTTTAAATTTTTGCAAATATTTTCAACATATGACAAGTAATTTTGATTCTACAGACCCCTGAGAAACACTGCTGTAAACCTATGGGAACAACTATTGATGAGAAATCCCATCTGAGATAATCCTTTGGTGTTCCTGGAGCTACTGTTTCCTCTTTCATTTGCCTCTTTATTCTGCTTGGACCACCATGGTTGCTTTATTATCTTAAAACCAACATTCTTAACATACCATCAATATTTTTCTCATTTTAAACAAAAGATTTACAAAATGGTATATTTGTAAAACTCTCCACACCAAAAAAAGAAAACCCAGGAAGGCACTTTCTGCACAGTCATCTTGCAGAGCTCTTTATCATGGCTTTTTGCCCTTCAAGCAGGTCAGGTCCTCCCTTCCCTCAGCGGTAGCGCACTCTGGTGTCTTTTTGGGTCTTCTGGACACAATGAATATTAAATGCACCTTGTTGTCAAGGCTTGGCATGTGAAGCAAAATTGAATAGACCTCTTGGGGAAGGGACAGATAACATTAACTCAGCATCCCATTTTTTTTGTAGTCCTCAAATTATAGTGGAGTGGGACATCACTTTGACTAATGTCCACCTTGGTTACTGTGCCAATGTTTGATCTCAAATCCGCTTGTGCCATTGACAGATTTGGCTCAGTAACTGTAGGAAAGACATCTTTGTGCAACTTTGGAGATTTGTAAGCCATGGTTTGTGTGCTAACTAAACCAACAAGTTTAGTGTGAGGTAAAATATAGTCCCAAACTTTTTCTCATTCATCAAAACTTTGCTGAGCCAGGTAATTTGATGTATGGCAAACCCTTGGGCATCAGAAAAAGAGAATCCATTCAGAAATTGGGTGTAGCTAGTGGAAGTCAAGCACTCAACTTGCAGGCTCTTTAGTCATTAGAGCATTTCACAGCTTGTTTAAACCATGTGGCATTGGGCTATTTTCATACTTCTATGTTTACATTCTTTTGGTTTGTCTGGCTTGTTTTCCTGCTCAGACTGGTCATGTGAGTGCCCTGGAAGTGTGTGAGAACACCACCCTGCTGTTCAAACCAAAGGAATTGCAAGGGAAGACTCTGGATTGTTTGCTTTATTTACAAAATGGAGTAAAGTAGACGTGCCCATTTCCTTTGAAGCAGATGTAAGCATCTTTGGATTTCTCTTTGAAAACAGATCCTGGCCCATCTAAGCAAATGTCTGGCTTTCTTAAGAACTCTGACTTTATGAATCAAAGTTATTACTGATGTGGAGTGAGACCAAAAAACGACTTAGCCAAATAAGACAGAACTGTCATTATGCCAATAGTTTATATCTGGAAAATGGTGATTGAATTGAACAGGGTTGGTGGGAGAGGAAAGGTGAGGTGATGAAAAGACAAGGCATGGAATATTAAAAAGAGAAAACATCTTTTAGTGATGGCTATTAAATGAATAAGAAAGGGTAGAACTATTTGAAATATGTGTACAGGAGTTCCCATCAGTGCATCCAGGATGTTGCAATTATTACAGGAAAATTCATCTAAGAACAAAAAATGGTAGACACTTCCCTCCCCTCATGGTATTCAGTAAACCTGCTTTGTATGAATGTATTAAATATTTACTGGGCTGGAATTTAGTGAGAGAAACAAAATCCTGTTGATCCCAGTTTCTACATCTTAATTCTTGGTTCTTTTGTTTAGATTGCATCACCTGAACTTTCCTGGTAATTATGAACATGGTAGTGATTGTTCTGTCATCTCACACCCAAATAGGATATAGGGTTGTTATAGTCATATAAATTGGCAGCCCTGTTCAAAAAACAATTTATGGAAACTATTCTATTCTGCAGTAAGAGCTACAGATTAGAAAAATTATGTTTTCTTAATTCAAAAGTTTAAAAAATACTATGAGTAGTCCTTGAGTTATGGACCCTGCTCATTACAATCATAAATTGTTAGTTGCAAAACAATTTTACATGTTTGTGGCAGTCAAGCAGAAACTTGGGAGGTCACAAGTGCAAATGTGATTGTTAAATGAAACCATTGTTTGCTATGGCGTGGTTTTGCTGAAAACCGAAAGTGCTGTTGTAATTTTGGATCCAGGTCGTAAGTCCCCTTTTTAAGACAAGTTGTAACTTCAAATGGTCACTAAGTAACCAGTCATAAGTCAAGGACTATGTGTATTGCATTTTAACAATTTGGCAAGGAGGTATTGTTAATCCCATCTTTATTCCCATCTATATATTTATCCTTAAGAGAAATCCTTGGAAAGACAGGGTTTGTTTTTTTAAAAAAAATATCTACTCCCCCTTCTCCAGGGTTTTATATTCACAAAGGTACTATCTTCACGAATAAAGCTGTAGTGAATGTACAACATATTTTGCAACATTTTGAGCTGCCTGAAATTAGAAATTACTTTTAAGTCACTTCTTCTGTCTTCAGACTCACAACAGCAGAAATAATCCTTGTTGTAGCATCAAGTCTGGCCTTGTCCAGCTAAATGACTTTGCAGCTCATGTTACACTTAAGCCTCTTGGAGATAGAATAGCAATGGTGGATAAACACTTTGCAAATTAGAGTGACAGCCACAGTTATGCTAACTAGCTTGTGAGCAAAGATGGTGTCTCCCCAAGAATTTCTGCCTCCTCAGCCAGATCTTCATCCCCAGGACATTCCCTCCCCGTTGCAGGCCTCCCCATCAGCCTCCTGTGACCTCCTGTAGGAGAAAGAGAAAGATCTCCATGTCTTTGGACTGTACAATTTCACAGTGCGGCTGTACAAAGAGGGGTTGTGTCTCCTTAGAACAGGGGTGTCAAACTGATGATACAAACGCAATGATACATTGTCATGTGGCGTATCGCATCTTCCCCCCCTTCGCTAAAACAGGGTGGGCGTGGTCAGAGCATGACGCATTCAGGCCGCAAGTTTGACACCCCTGCCTTAGGTAAAAGCAATGGTGTCAAGAAGAAATATTTTAGCCTGGCCTTCTCCTGGATATCTTCACCAGGAGATATCCATCACAAGCATTGCCTAAAAGACCAAGTTATGAATCAGGAAATTCTTAGGGCAAGTGTCACCTCTGCCATGAAATCACTTGGCAGCATTAAGGAAATTGTTCTTTCTCCACCTCACCTCTTCATTTGCTAAATATAGATATATTATTTCCTTTGCAGGTCAACAGTAGGGACTATAATTAGGTACTACAAGTGGAATTTGAAACATTTTATAAGTAAGTGTCATATGTAAAGGACATAATTCACTGTAGGGTATTTGGTTTGTGAACTTTTGGAATTTGAACATTTTCTTTCAGGAATCTAAACATATTCTTACAGTGAAATGTAGGCATGTACCTCCAGTACAAATCAAAAGATATGACAGATGTAGACAGATGATATCCACACTTAAAATATCACGTTGACAACATTTGTACAGAGCTAGGTATGCATATCTTTTGCAATAGGAGAAGTGGATTGTGTAATCCATTAAATCAACTTGTGTTTTCCAGATATGTTAGACTTTCTTTCCTGTTTTCCTGCACTGGCCATGAAACATGAGAATTGTAGTCCACTACAGTACCAGGCCACTGTAGGGGGAAAATGTGCATCAAAACAATCACTTAGATATATACTGGTAACTTCCTCCTGTAATAGCCAAGGTGTTTTGAAATGATAACGTTCACTTTAGTCAGGGATGTCAAACTGGTGGCCCGCAGACCGGATCTGTCACATGCAGGCCATGCCCACCCCTGCTCCATGAAGGGAAAAACATCGCGAAATGTCATGTGACGGCAATGTGACACCACGAGTTTGACACCCATGACTTTCATGAATTGCAGTTGTTCAACTTCTTTCTAAAACTCACTTGGCTTCTACTTTTTGCAGGATATCTTACGGGAGGGTGACACAGATCATGATGGAGAACTCAACTTTGAGGAATTTGCTCAGTACCTTCAAGAGCGGGAACGGAAGTTGTTGCTGATGTTTCATAACCTGGATCGCAACAATGATGGTAGGAAACTCTCCCAAATATTAGTATGACTTCCATTCTGTCTGAGCCTAAAGTGGAGTCAGCTTTCCTTTAAACTCTTCTCCATCTTAACAACGTGTAGTGTTTGGTTTATAATTGTGCCATTTTCTTCATTCCCCCCCACCCAATAACAGACCTATTAATAAAGCCATTGGCACCTGTCTTTTTAAAATGTCTTAAAATAGTAAGGAGTATTTCATATATATTTATTCTGTATTTGAGCAGGACCTAAATAAAAAACCCCATTCATTTCAGACTTACAGATCATACAGTATTTAAAGCCAGAATGTAGGTTACCTGATTTAGGTTTAGCATGTTATGAACCCAGCCATTGTGGTTTGGGTTACAGGCTAGCATAGTAACCTCATATTGTAATTTGCTAAATTCATGAACACCTTAACCCGGTTCATACAATTCTTCCCATTCACATTTGTTCAGAAATAATACCTTTCTGTATCTTCACTGATAACAATATATCCTGACTTCTTGTTCTCTCATGCACCTCTAGCTTAATCTGTTTGGGACTCAATTAATACCTGATGCCCAACTGTGAAAATAGAGATCCAGGGCATAAGAGCCTCAGAGTTTTTGTTCTTTTGGTCATCTGTTCTGTTCTTTTCCCGGGTTGAGTTCCAAGAGCCAAGAAGTATCTGCTCTGTTCTATTTACTTTTTAAAAAAAAGAATGTCTGGTTAACTTTTAGACAGTTCTATGATATAGTACAGGCAAGGCTTCTTATAGCATTGGCTTTTATTTATTTATTTATTTAATTTTATTTATATGCCGCCCTTCTCCGGAGACTCAGGGCGGCTTACAATGCGTTAAGCAATAAAAGGCCTTACATATATTATTATTTCTATTGCTGCTGTCATGGTCCTTCCACTTACACCTGACAATTGCAGATTCTTTCAGCTGGCTCCTCTTCCCTTTCATAGACATCCTTTTAAGACACAAGCAACCACATGGCACTTTTTAGCGGGTGCTGCCTTCTGGACTAGTTAGATGCAGTCTATCTTGTTATCAGGCAGAGTGCTGTTGTAGGGCAATCCGAGATGATCAGTCCATATTTAAGGGCAAAATTAAGCATTACCTGGCTAAATATATGTTTATTTAGCCATGAAACCACAGGATGCTACTCTTACATCTCTTGCTCATTTCTGTCTGATTCATATGCCTGGAAATAATGGATATTTCTAGACATAGCTTTTATGGTATAAAATATGTTGGACTCATCATTCATATATAATGACTCCATGGGTTCAATGTCATTTTTATACACACACACACACACACACACACCAAAAAACTCCAAGCTGGTGAAGAAAAGAGACAAGCCCAAATTTTTAAAATGTGCAGTTGAAAATATTTTCCTTTCTGTATGGCCTTCCCTGTTACAGAACTATTTTGTGTTTTGCTAAGCAAGTTGTTTCTCTAAACAGACAAAGAAGAAATAAATCCACTGAACACAGCAGCACTTACCGCTAAGTTAACATTGGTAGGATCTGGGCAGTGTGGTTACATAAATGTGTCCTATTCATTTATTTTTGAATTTGAAGATGTTCCTGAGCTGCATAGAGACATGCTGTTATTATTGTGCAGGAGTTGCATTTTTCTCTTTAAAGGAGACATGAAAGTAAACTTGACAAACAACTAATCAAATTTCACTTTGGCCTTTCCCTCTCCTTTTGATGAAAGAATACTTGGAAACAATGAGCCAACAGTGAGGTAGATGAGGATGCCACAAACCGTAGTTTTCTGACGACTTCTGAAACTGAATAATAATAATAAAAAAGTCTGAAACTATCAGGTAACTTTTTAAACTGGCCTTGTTCTAATGAGAACAAGAAAAAGCAAACGTTGAGTTTGAAATTGTCCAGATTAGCTTCTCCAGCTGCTTTCAAATTGGAATTTCTAGCCAGAATGGTCCAAACCAGATTGTTAAAGACTGTGCTAAAAGCATTGGTTGCTAAAGGATGAAATCAAGGCTCTAGCTGATTCTTCGTGACACATTCTTTTTGTATTGCTCTTATGCAGTGCAGATTTGAATCCCTTTTTTAAGTCCTTGTCAGACAGCCCTGGGGATTATATAGCTTCCTATTACATAAGGGTCTTCCCAGTTGGCTTGCAATTTTTTTTTCAGCACTTTGTGTTTTCATTTAATGGCTCAGCTCAAGCTGCAGCCTTATTTCCAGATCTTTCTGCCATGTCTTTAAACTGCTGCTTACTCAGCAAACATTAAGCAGGTGCTGTTTTTCCTTGCATCAAAGTAAGGGGAAGGACAGGGGGGAAATGCCAATATAAAAAAAGTTTCTTTATCAACCTTCTTTAAGAATTTATCACTGGAGATTTAAAACCGATAGTTAAATATGCAGATTTTTGAGGCATGCTTGGGAGAAACAGCTTGCTGAATTAGGTCGAGTTCAACAAATTGGGAGTGAATGCAGTGGTTTCAACCAGGTCTCCTGCATCTTGCACCTAGTGCAGGGGTGTCAAACTTGTGGCCCGTAGGCCGGATGCGTTGAGTGCTGGCTCCGGTTTAGCGAAGAGGGGGAAAAGTCCCAATATATCACGTGACACTGCCGTGCCAACGCAAGGTTCACACACCTGACCTAGTGCCATCAATGGAGAAATATGCATGTTCTATTCTGACCCCTCCCTCTCAACTACTGCTAAAGAATCATGCTTGTTCTTGTTTGTCGCTATACGTTCAAATCAAAGAAACAAGATAATGGCTTAGTATAAAGTAGGAACCTGGCCTTCCTTGGCTGTTTGTAAACCCTAGCTTGCATCTTGGTGCATTGAGTCAAGACAGCCAATTACACTTTATTCAGTAAATTATAATTTCGCATACCAGAGTTTGATACAATATGTGAGCCAGATCCATAACAATCTCTTCCTTTTAAAAGAGCTGTCCTACTTGTGAAAAGGAAAAAAAACCTCTGCCGCTTCAGTTTTTCTGGTTGCTCAGTGTCTTTTCCTGTGGGGCCAAAAATAAGGATTTCAGCCCATAGAGAAGAATATAAAGTTGGCCCAGAAGCAAAAGAAACACTATTTGGAGACAACAGAATCCATGGAATTTGGGAAGGCTGCTCTTCTACAAGACTTTGTTTCTCAAGACTATGCATACAAAGGGGGACAACTGGTTTCCTAAAATAATTTTGAAATTGACGCCCAGTTCCACCTCCTTGCCCCCTCTTCTAAAAGAGAAGTTAGTTTGGAACCCAGGCAGAAAGCCCTCTTTCTGATGAAATTGTGCTCTTTCTGTAACTCAAGCCAACAATAGTCATCTTGATGATGATTGGGGGTGATAGCATCAGTTTGTTTCACACAAAAACAGTTTGGTCAAATTTTATTGGAGATTATTAAAGACTGGTAATTGTTCTACCCCATCCAGCAGCAATTGAACTGGCTATCGTTCTACCCCATCCAGCAGCAATTCTGGATTTTTCCTTGTATTAGCATACAGAGAAAGAGGCAATGTTCTCCTTTTCTTTCTCCTGTTAAGAGAGCTGGCTATGTATTTGTGTGGGAGCAACTGTGGGTTGAAAAATGCCAAAGAAAGCATCATTTTAAACTACAGTCTCGTTGCAAAAATACCTAGGCATGTGTGGTGTTGCTTGTTTTAAAAACATAATAAAGCACACAAACAAAATATCCCACTGGTTTGAAACGTAGACTTAACAACCATCATTCCATTTTCCATTATTTCCAAGATAGACTACTGCAGTGAGATTTAATGCAGGACTGACCTTGTGGAGGTTTGCCAGAACTTAACTGTGCAAAACTTTGTGGATGTTCTCCACAGGCTGAATCTAAGCAACTTTCAGACAAAATCAGATTTTTTTAATTAAGGTAGTAGCATTTAAGTGATTGACTACTTTGAAGATGACATTAAATAAATATTTTTGTCTATTTAATATAATTAGGCAACTGATTTTTTTAAATATCATTTTCAATAAAAGTGCATATAAGCAGATGACAATAGATATGCCATTTCTTCAATACATAGGAAGAATGCTTCTATGATTTCTTCTGGTCCATGTATGTGCACATTAAAAAATGATATCCTTCCTAGTAGAAAAATATTTGAGACCCCCACTTCATTGTTAGATTAATTACTGACAAGTTACAATTTATTTTAATTATATTCAGTTAAAATTAAATTATATGTAATAACATTAGAAACCAGGATTGAGGTAGAATGAATAATAATTATTATCTGCCCTGAGCCTTATAAATTCAGAAATAGGGGATATGCAGGACTGAATCATTCATATTTACACTCCTGATTCATATTTACACTCCTGGGGGGCAGGAAACTAACATGGAACAGGATCGTTTCTATAAAATTAGAATATGCTAATTGAGAGGAGGAGCGAGATTAGGGCTGCACAGTGCTTTGGAATCAATTTAGCACTTCAGAATACGGAGGAATGCAAACACAATCGTCATCTGCACTTTACTAGAGCAGCTAGAAGTTTCCTCAAAGGAGCCTCAGGAACAAGGAAGAAGGGACTGTGTTTGTGTTCTCCTGTGTCCTGAAGCACTTCTTCCCAACTGAATCCAAAGCACAGTGTAGCCTTAATATACATGCAAATTCTAAAATAACTTCTATCATTTAAATTAAAAACTCAGAAGACTCAAAATTGTGGGTGAGATTATGAGCAAACATTTGAACATCTGCACCCCATATACTCCTTGTTGATAGACATCCCAGAACATCCACAATCTCTTTTAGGAAGCTTCTCATTCAAACTGACTTGGACTGGCCTTCTAAGGAGGCCTTCAGATTTTTAAGCTGTCTTTTGGCAAACTTTTCAAATATGATACTCAGTAAAGTCAGTCCCATACAATAGTCCATACGTGTATCCCCACTGTTGGGAGACTGGTGACCTTCCATGTGCTGTTAGTTTGCCACTGTGAGAACAGATTGCTGGACTAGATGGGCTAGGGTTAAATACAGTAAGATTCTATTTATGTTGTTAGGAATGTGTGTGTGTGTGCGTGTGTGCAATGTTGAGGCGGTATTGATAAGAGTGTACACTACAAAGAATTAGAATCCTTAAGGATTGATTTGTCCTTTAGAAACCATCACTGAATCCAACCATAAAGGACAATTTACCCTCAGTATCTAACCTCCCAAGATGGTTGAGAAGGTGGCCACATAGCACCTTCAGAAGATCCTGGATGAAGCAGATTATCTGGACCCCTTTCCATCAGGATTTAGGCTAGGGTATAGAATGGAAATGGCATTGGTTATGCTTTTAGATAGCTCTGGTGAGGTGGGGTGAGAGTAGTGCATCCATTCTTGCTCTTCCTGACCTCTGAGGCCTTCAGTACATCAAATATGGTATTCTTCTGGATCAGCTCCAGAGATTGGGGATGGCAGCACTGTATTGGGCTGGTTCTCCTCCTGTCTCCAGGGTCTATACCAGGGGTGAAATCCAGCAGGTTCTGACAGGTTCTGGAAAACCGGTAGCGGAAATTTTAAGTAGTTTAGAGAACCGGCAGATATCACCTCTGGCTGGCCCCAGAATGGGGATGGAATGGAGACTTTGCAGTATCTTTCCCCTGCCACACCCACCAAGCCATGCCCACCAAGCCATGCCCACAGAAGTGGTAGTAAAAAAATTTGGATTTCGCCACTGGTCTATACCAATCAATAGTGATTGGGGAGGAGTGATTCCCACCTTTGCCAGAGAAAGAGGGAGGGAGGGGAAGAGAGAGAGGCAGGCTGGCAGGCTAAATCCAGCATAATTACTACCCACTTATGAGAAACAGCTAGTAGAACAAATAGCTAATTTGTCTAAGGACTTTTCCACACCACAGCTTTAAGTTATAGTAGACTCAGCACAAAGATTGTGAGCATTGCTTTCTTATTTTAAGCTGTCTTAAAATAAGGAAGGGTGAGGCAATATATTTACAGATCTCAAAACAAATGGAAAAGAGCCACCTACTAATCCCATAGCTGCTCACTGAACTCAGAAGAATAGCTAATGGCATCTTGTCTTAGCCTGGTTGAAATTTCCTATTTTGAACACAGTGAATACATCTTGTGCTTCCAATGTTCTATTCCTATTTTTATTCTGATATCTCTGGGGTAATAAAACATTCTGCATTAAAACTATGCAGTACACCTAATTGCATATTTGCTCCTACAAAGCCAGGCAGTTTTTCCAGTTCTGCCATTTACTGCTTTTTATATAATTGTTCTGATGGAAATGTTTTTTTCCCTAATACCCAATTAAAGCATCCTTTCTTGAGCTATGCAAATATGTCAGAACATAGTTCCCATGAACCCCAAGCAGCTTGTTGGGTTAAAGCAACCTCTTTCTTTCAGAAATTAATTTCCTAGGATTCTTTACTCTGGGTAAAGGCCAAGGGTAGTTTTTCTGCCATTTCCCAATGAATGCAAGCCAAATGCAGAGTGGGTTCCCATGTCACACTAAGCCATACAATCAGTGGTTACAAATAATAACTTCTGGGCTTACAGAGTATGTCAATCCAGAGCTAAACAGACTACTTCAAACCTTAACAGGCTGAGTGATTCAAGTCATTTACTTAATAGCAGTCCTGGGAGAAGAGAGTTTGACCTGTTTGTGCTATTCCTCTGTTGTACTAAGTACACAGTCTCTGACCCTTTTCCCACTTGGACTGAATGAATTACAGACATGCCCTGGCAACTGTTTTTTTAATGGTCAGGCTGTGCCCAATGACATGTCTTCCTTTTCATCCTCAGCAGCCCATGAGTGAGATAGACTTATGTCATCCTTAGTTCCAATATTATTCATGTTCAGCCTCCATCTAAAATCCATGTTAGATGGAACACAGGCAAGAAAATGATAAGCAAGATAAGGACTGGACTGCACATTTTTAAACAACTGGTTCACTACCATAATGACTGTCTGGGTGGGTGTGGCTGGGTGGGCACAGCTAACTCGATGTCACATGAGAGGGGCCCTCTCATGACCGTGGAGATGCTGCAGTGGTCATAACAGTGGGTTTCACTTACCTTTGCTGCTGGTTTGCTCGTGCGCGGAAGTCCAGTTGCCTCTTGAAAAAAGCACCTTTGGGACAACCATGAGCTGGATGACTGAAGAATCCCCATAGACAAGAGATTCCTGTGCTCTGAACTGACAAAGCACAGTTTCCCACCCAGGAGAAGCAATCATTAGATCCATTTGCACCACTTAAAGATACCAGCTGGTCTCACTCACCTCACAAGATATCCTTAGGTAATCATCCAGATTTAAGGAAAGATCACATGCCCCCAGAAAAGCAGTAAAAAAATCAGGCAGAATGCCAAGCTTGCATCCTGCCTCTGAGCCATTTCTTCTATAGCTATGCCAACTCTTCTATAAATAGCTGTTCCAGCCATGTTGGAAGTATACTCCAAAAAGCTTAAAACAACCCTTTAACGTTCTTTAAGAAAGTCAAGCCCCAGGAATAAAAGTATCACAAAAAATTCCGGGGAGTGGGGGGACTCTGGAGAAGCTCAGTCTACAGACAGAAAGTCTGGGCGCAAGGCTTACAATGTATCAAGCTTAACCCAGAGGCAGTTTCTGAAAACATTTAAAGCAGCAGGGCAATTAAGATAAGGATTAGGCTACAAATATAGGCCTACCAGAATGTTTCCTTCCTGCCTCCCTTGCAGGATTAGTCCTGTAAAGTGGGAAAGATTTCTTCCAACAACCGGTTCTCTGAACTACTCAGAAAATTAACATCTGGTTCGGGAGAATGAGTGCGAACTGGTAGCATCCCACCTCTGGGTAACGGGGTCAGTAGACATCATGCTGGGATGGTTTTATGCTTGTTCAAGTAAAAATGGAAAAATGTTTCAGCTCTCCAAATGGAAAAATATTCTGTAAGTCGGGACTGTGCTAGTTTTCCTATGAGAATGAAAGTACTCAGTAATTTCAAATGGAAAAATTGAGGTGATTAAAATGGCTGGTTTCCCTCACTAGTTACTTTCCTGCACAGTCTTGCTGTTTTGCCAACTCTTGGTTGTCTAAAGTTTAGTTCTGTGATGTTTGTTAGACTGTACTCTCCCTCCCAATTCCTATGCAAATGCTCTCCACTCTTCCCAAATAAAGAGTTGCATCAGCTAGGCTACTTACAGTAGTCAAGGCTAAATTGATGTTCTGTGGGAATCCTGCAGATCATCTGTAAATATTACCCAACTTGCTACCCTCTGAATGATTGTGTTCCCAATTCCATCATTTCCTTCTCATGTTGACTAGTAGATTAAAGGAGTTTGCAGGCCAATTTCTGTATGAGACAGTAATTCTCAACCTGTAGTCTGCGGACCCCTGGGTGGGAGCAATGTTGTCATGGGGTATGCAAAGTCTTGAAGAAATATTATGATTTAAATCTTGAGTTAAGTCTTGATGGGCCATGGCCATGGCCCGTGGCCACAACAGGTATTTAAAGGGGATCCGTAATGAAGAAAAGATTGAGAACCACAAAGGTTGAGAAAATTCTAAGTCCACTAGCACCTCTGTTTATGACTAAGATGAAAAATACGGTTAAAAACCAGGTTTAATAGATTCACACAGAACACTAAGCTATAATCAACAAACCACATTATGTGATGTGTGAACCTGACAAGGTGGCTTGTATATCAAAACTACCATCTACCACTGACCTGTAAATTCTTAGTACTGTACTGTACAGATTTATAAGAGAAAGCCAAATGGATTAGAATTATAAGGATAGCTACCATTACATTCTTGGCTTGTATTGTAGTTATCCAAATGAGTGTTGCTTAGACATCTTAATCAGTCTCAAATATTTGGTACAAAATGTGATTTGTTTAAAACAAAATTACCATCCAGATTTCAATTTTTGCCTTTAGTATTTTTAGGTCTAGTGAAGAAAACCTTGCTCTGTCCGAGAATACCTGCAGGCATTATTAATTCATCAATATTTTGATTTACAAAGTACTCTCGGTGCTAATTTAAACATTAAAATTCAGAAAAGAACAGTATAACCAATTAGCATCGCTCTTTTTTCCACTCTGTTCCAAAACTTCTGGGAGGGAGAAAGCTGGTTGATTGTTCAACTGTTTGTGGACCATACGTACCCTACCCACACCTGACACCGTTTTGCCTGTGTGTCTAGTTTTAGCAAAGCATTTCCTGGAGCTGGGACCAGATTGATGCCTTTGGTGCATAACATTGAGACAAATGTTAACCACGCCATCCTTTACAAGCATGGACTTGTAGAAACAAAGCTGATCAATCTTTGACAGTGTTGCTGGAGCCCATTTTCCAGCTATGTTTTCTTTTTCACCCAGCACTCATTTATACTGACTGCTGTGTGTTTTCCTTTTCATTCATCCTCTCTTCTAGTACAGCCCTCCAATATCCATCCAAAAATCTCTCTTTTGGTCTTTTGCAGAGCCCTCTGAGGTTGTTTGTCCTCTAGCTCTTTAAGCATTTGCTCTAACTCCCCATTAGTTCCTCTTTAAGATGAGAAGATTCACAGAGAGCTAAATATTGGCAGTTTGGAAAACAGGAATGGCTGATTTTATAGTTTCTTTCCCTGCACTTGCAATATACAGCCCTGAAAAAACTTCCAAGATGCTACCTGGTATTAATTGCGATCTGTTTAAGACTTCACCAGACCCACTAGTTCTTTGATTCTGTTTCTCTCTCTCTCTTTCTTAGGCCCATGAAAATTTAGAGCACAACTCACTTCATCCTACTAGAACCCTTCTAGGCTTCTCCTAACTGGTCAGCTTCCTGGACTGAGCCCTAATCCCCCAAATGGATAGCCATGCTCCTTGTCTTTGTATTTATGTTGCAGGCCAGATCGATGTCTCTGAGATCCAGCAAACTTTCCAGTGCCTGGGAGTTTACATCTCTCTCCAGCAAGCAGAGAAAATCTTGCACAGGTGAGACTCAAACTGTTCTTGCTTTGTGCTCCTCCTATCTCCTTATCCTACGATATTTGAAATGTGGCCAAAGGTGTTTCATTTTGATGGGTTGGAATTAAACTTAGCAGTTGCATTCATTTATGTTGACCAGCTGGACTAAAAGTTTGGAGGAGAGGACAGTGCTCAGGAATGATCTGTGGCTTCTGATTTATCCTATCAGCTCTCAGTGCCTTCCCTGAATCTATCATGTTTATTTCTCTATGTGTTGACATAGAAGAATGGAAAGTTAAAATGCCCTGTAAAGCCCTGGTGTTGATGTTGCCAGTTAATAGTTTTCCAAAAACTGCTTCTCTGAGCATTTTATATAGAGTTTTCACTCTCAGAGCTGGAACTGGTCCTGCTATTAGTTCCAGCAAAGACACTGGGATTTCTATTCTGCATTCTATCCTACCATTTGAACAAAGCATCCTCTCTGTTCTAGGTTGCCCTCTTGTTTCTACAGTGAAGAGGGGTAGAATCAACCCAATATTGTTCCTTGTCCTCGGTACTGTGTGGGCTTGTGTTTTGCAGCATCGACAAAGATGGCACTATGACCATTGACTGGAATGAGTGGCGAGACCACTTCATCCTCAATCCATTAGAGAACATGGAAGAGATAGTCCACTATTGGAAGCACTCAATGGTAAGCCATATTTCCCTTCTAGCCAGGCCTGGGATTATTGTCTACGCCATCCCTCTCCACTGTTTTGAAAATTGACAAGCTTGGAGTTACAGAACTAGAAGAAATCAGACCAATAGGTGAACAGCCCATGGGCAAGTCACATCACTTTGCTCTGACGACTAGGTCTGGAAAGATACTGAATCTAGCATGGATGTAGCTTTGGGGAAAATAACATTTATATCTTCCTTACATTAAACAACTGCATTAGTAGGATATATGTTTCCCCAGTTTGAAGTGAATATTTCCAGCCAGCTGTAATTATTGCCACATATTTAGTCTGAAATAACTCTGTCTCAAATCCAAGGGGATCCAAGGCAGCTTCTTGGGTGTCCTTAGAAGATCCTGGCTTAGATTTCCACTGGGGAGAAAATGGCCATAAAGAGCACCAAGGACTTGAATCAGACTATAAGGCTGTTCTCCACCCACTCATTCTGTGGTGGAGGGAGAGAGCCTTCAGAAGTTATTGGACTACAACTACCATCACTCCTTACCATGGACTGCATGGAGGACATTATTAAGGTTCTTAAGAGTGGGCAAGTCTTATGAATATCATTTGCATTCTCTTTATTAAATAGAGATTAGTATTAGTATTAGTATTTATTGGATTTATATGCGGCCCTTCTCCCGAAGGACTCAGGGCAGTGAACAGCCAACAGATAAAAACATGTAATACAGAATTTAAGAACAGTTAAAATAGAATTAAATTAATTTGGCCCATGTATTAAAACCCCAGATTAAAACCAATATAAAACATATAATCTCTCCATATAAAATCAATTGGTTAAGCCAGCCCCAGATCCTCAAATGAGGCCACTCATTAATGGAAAACTGGAGGAATTGCTCAGGGAGGTTTCTTGGGGAGATGAGTGGCATATATATTTAATAAATGAAACACTTCGTTGACCTTTGGGGGAAAATATTCTTTATAACATACATTATTTGAGTGAGAACTATCCAAACATGAATTTTCTTTTGCATTATGTTCCTGCTTCTCTGTTTTTTGTTATGGGTGGAACTGCAGGGTAGCATCCCCACAGTTTGATCCTCTTCAGTGTTTCATTGCAAAGAATCCTGCCATATCCTAGCCACACTGCTGGACAAGACATGATGGGAGGTATTCTGACTTATACATATTTTAATCCACCCACCTCAGCCTCTTTTTCCTCCCACCCTGCTCCTGATCAATCCTCTGAACACAATTAAGTTGTATGTATAGATGCTTTCACCTTTTAAAAATGTTTGAACACAGAATTCTGGAATTGCAAAGTAACCTTTTCATTCTATGTACCTTGCTGTGTCTTCATGTCAATCATTATTTCTGTTATTTGTAACAGGTGAAAGACACTAATTTCAAGAAACATAAATAGGTGTTTTGCCTTTGTTTTATGTCCTTATTGCCAGATAGGTCATCTTTGTTAAGAGAAAGAAATTGTAGATTGGCTGTGTAGTTCAATGGTAGGGTTGTAGGCATTCTCATTAAATTTTAAAATGAATTATTAATGCCCTTTTTTTTTTTTGAGGCAGGGTATAGGTGCCACGTGGGATGCTAATGGATGCTCATAAGCATTATGTTGCCTGCACTAAAATAACATTTACTTTACAATTTCCATTTCAAAGTTGACTTTAAACCACAAGCATCCTAGCTAAAACACAGATTCTAATTTGGGGGATTTTATTTATTCACAAACCTGAGTGGCTGAATTCTGTCATTTAAAAGCAATTACATTTCTTCCAACTGTGAATTTTACATTTTTTCCCTACATGGTCACATACACACCAATTAGAAAGTCTGCAATTTCGGCAAATCAGTCAAGAAACAAATAACTTGGAAATTTATCTTATATTCTCTGACTTCTTTCCTGCTTTCCTGAATGTTGCAGATATTGGCTGGGGTTGAAGTCTGTAAGCACATGGGGAAAACATGTTAAAGCAACTTGGCAACATTAAGATGTCTGGACTTCAACTCCTAGTTTTCTGGGAGTTGTAATCTACACATTTTAAGGTTGCCAAGCTTGAAAAATGCTGTGTTAAAGTTAGCTTTATGACATAAGCAAGGAATGCATTTATGAAA
The DNA here is from genome assembly GCA_032468215.1 of Stegonotus admiraltiensis. Lineage (NCBI taxonomy): Eukaryota > Metazoa > Chordata > Lepidosauria > Squamata > Colubridae > Stegonotus > Stegonotus admiraltiensis. The sequence continues at coordinate 119,470 of JANHZT010004368.1, read as the reverse complement.
GTTAGAAACAAGGGAAAGGGGGAAAAAACCTAAGATGCTGAAATAATATAATTTATTAAAGATGGACATACAATGCCAGAAAATGGGAACAAGTTTATTTGGTTGGCCTTTCTATACAAAAACATAGAATGTAAACAAAACCATAGGGTAGAAGGGACTTTAGATATCATCAACGTCCACTCAGCACAGGATTTATTTATATATTCAATTTCTGCGGCCTCCCATCTCAGTCAGTGATTATTAGTAGAATAACCTCCAACAAAGGAGAATGACTGCTTCATGTGGCTCCCTATTCCACCGGCTTACAGCTTTGAACTCTGTACAAAGTCAGAGTTCCTCCCGATGTCTAGTCTGAATCTTTTTCCTTGTGGTTTTAACTTACTGGTTCTGGTCCCAACCTCCAGTAATTTCTACCTGTGGAGGAAATTATGTGACTAGAGGGAAATTGGAATAGAGGAGAAACAAAGGGGGCATGCCTTTGCATAGAAGCGTGTTGAGGGAGGGAAGTGGGCTGCAGCTAGAGTGCCAGTCTCAGTAGAAAGCAGCAACAGAGAGACAGAAGCCACACAGGTAGTCGTCGACTTACACTTCATTTATTGACAGTTCAAAGTTACAACAGCACTGAAAAATGTGACTTATGACCGTTTTTCACAGTTTCAACCTTTGCAGCATCCCCATAATCACATGATCAACATTCAGATGCTTGGCAAGTGGTTCATATTTATGACTGGTGTCCCATGTGATCACCTTCTGCGACCTTCTGACAAGCAAAGTCAATAGGGAAATCAGATTAACTTAACAACCAGGTGACTAACTTATCAACTCTAGTGATTCACATAACAACTAAGCCTTGGTGGCTCAGTGGTTAGAGTGCAGCACTGCAGGCTACCTCTGCTGATTGCCAGCTGACTGCAATTTGGCAGTTCAAATCTCACCAGGCTCAAGGTTGACTCAGCCTTCCATCCTTCCGAGGTTGGTAAAATGAGGTCCCAGATTGTTAAGGGCTATATGCTGACTCTGTAAACAGCTTAGAGTGGGCTATAAAGCACTGTAAAGCAGTATATAAGTCTAACTGTGGCAGGAAAGGCCGTAAAATGGGGCAAAACTCACTTAGCAAGAGAAATTTTGGGCTCAATTGTGATTGTAAGTAAAAGACTACCTGTATTTGGGGTGTGAGATATTGCCTTTGATTTAAACCAGCATTTTTTCCCTTCCATCCCCTCCCAATCAGTTTTGTCCCATCTGGAATTCTGAGGTTTTTCCTGACCACATGCTTGGAATGTATTCTTTCTTTTCTTTTGGAAAATTGAATAAAGATCATTTAATAGCAAAGCCATCTGATGGTCTTGCCCATATAGCAGAGGCCATTCTTTGCCTTGGGCAAGAGGTATCTTGATTATATTTGGCTAGATCCTTCACAGTAGAATTCTCTCAGTATGGGAGTGGCTGGCCTTGATTTTTATCTTGGGTTTTGATTAGTAGGCCCTCTCCTTGGAATGAGGGCTATTTGACTTATGCAATTTTTGTGGTCTTTGTGATGGAGCCTGAAAATTCTTTTTACTATATGCCAAAACTTCAGGGTATCCATTTCAAAGATTACATTTGCCTTTGATCTGGGTTTCCAAATACATGTGTCCCTGTGAGGGAGGGACATCACAGGATTCTTTAGGAAAAAGAGGATCTGAAAATTTGTTATCTCTGGGCTGGCTTTTAGCCAAGGTTCTCTATCTTCCCGCCGTGTTAATCTCATCAGTTGATTGAAATAGGGCAGATTAAAGTTTATATTTAAACACAAAGTCATCTGTAGCAGATGTGCTGAGTACAGAGAAACTAGAAGTTTCCTAGGATATGTTAAGGTAAAAGTCAAGGCAGCCTAGTCAAATCTCAAAACAAATGTAACCTACCAACCATCATGTAGTTTAAATTAAACTCAGCATACGATGACTAGATTTCCAAGAGTAAAAACCATTAATCTGCATGTGTTTATATGTTTATTACTGCAGTATTAATCCAAAACAAATACTCTTGCAGGACAGTTAGGGCTGCAAATATCTAGGCTACAGTATCCACTAAATGGCAGCAAAAAGATATAAAAAAACACCAACTGCTGCCATCTACCAGGGTATAGTATTCTGGAGTGGACAACCATATCAAATTGAATAAATTAAATTCAGACACTTGCTGCCCAAAAAAATGATAGCTGTAAGCTCAGTAAGTGATGAAATGGAAACTATTTCCTGCATTGTGGCTGGTATTAATCATCTAATGGTCTTGCAGCTGAAGCCTCCTGCTACTTATCCTGCTATTGCTGGATGTATTCCTAGAAACTAATGCTTTCCTAGTTTGGGGTCAGGGAGTTTACCCTAAACTAGGATTGTATTGGAAAAATTGGGATGTCTGATCATGTGATCTCAGCAGAAGTATTCTTCTGTTTTGTGTTGTACTTTGAGATTGATAAGGATAGAAGATGGTTGGAATTCCAGTCCTTATTCACAGAAAATAATGAGGACTCCATTGACTGGAATAGAATGGAGACCAAAAGACAGTTCATGTTACCAATGGTATCCCCATATTTGCTGACAGGCTTGGGGTGATGTATAGAATCTGTATGCAATCCATGGGAAGGTCTCCTGCAAAGACACATTTCAATCAATAACATTTTGTGTTAAAATTTAAAAAGAGTGCAATTTCCTTTTATTTAAAAGTTAGGAAAATGTCAAATTATACCCTACATTCTATTTGGTAGGAGCCAGACTTTCACTTGAATTTGCCTTCTTCCACATCAAAATATTTCAAAAGTCCATCCTTTCCCAAAGATCTGTTTCTTTCTCAGCTTCTGCTTGGATTGGAGCAGGTCCATTTCCCATCATATAATCCACAAATGCTGATAGGATTGACTCTTTCAAGTCCCTCCCCATCCACTTTTAGCTCTTCAATCCCATTAGAAGGTTGCTGGAAGGCTTGGCTGTGTCCTTTCCTTGCCTTCTTCTCATCTTGCCTATTCTTACCCATCATGGAGAAGCTTTTTTCTATCAGGAAGGGCCCCAGTGCCTCAGGGATCCATGGTGATGCAAAGCTGTTGACCCTGGTAGAACTATGGGAGGCTGACCATCAACACGGCAAAGGCTTGGAGTCCATTGTGGGAGACTTTGATCTGGTAGGTCAGGCAGTGCTTCCTTCTGCAGTATTTTTCTTCTTTTGCTCTGCCCTCCAGATTCCTTAGGCTTCTAGTTCTGTTGCCCTCCCTTTGCCTCACTGAGCCCCTTTGATTCTGTTTATGTCTTGTAGCTCATCATAAAAACAGGAATATAGGGACTTCGGCAGGCCTGTTTATAGAAACTGGGTTCCATGCAGAATGAATTTCTGCTTCTGGTGTTGGTATAAAAAAGCAGCACTTGAGTCTGTTTTGCCCTTTAACAGGGCCCTTTATCAACCCCTATAGACACACAACAAAGGAGCTGATGATCTCTGTACACTACCTATATCCTCTTCACTTTTTGATAAACACTGTAGCAACTGGTTTCTTTGTGTAATTCTTTACATAATTATGTAATTTTTGGGATAAATTCATTGGTTTGTTATGCAGTATTTTTATTCTGCCTTTCCTCCAAGGAGCTTAGCATAATAACACTTTATCCTCAAAATAACCCTGGGAACCTATTCTTGCCCCAGGTCATCTGTGAGCTGCCTAATTGAGAAGATATTTTAATCTGGTGTTTCTGGTCTTTATGTTGCTGGTATTGAATCAATTTACTATCCCAGCTGCACTGTATCATTCTGTTCCCTGTAGACCTGTGCATTTTCAGGATCTTTAAAATAAAAAGTAATGTTAATGTTAAACATTTAGTGTTTTTAAGGAACATTTTGGATAGGAAGGCAGTGTTTTGAATTTGCAGCGTTCACAGTACGGGCTATTCAGTTTATAATCTCATGATGATTCAGTCTCTAGTTTCTCCTTTTGGATTACTTTATTTTTCATCCTTAAAAAGAGCAGGTGAAAGACTTTAATCCTGTGATATTGAGAAAAGGAAAAAGTATGACTAAGGAAACCTCTAAGGATTAATGCCAAAACAGAGAGGACCAATGGGCAGAGACCAAGATGTTTTGACTGTGTTTTTTTTCCTAGTTTAGATAAGGATATACATTGATTCTTATGACTATTTTAATATGATAATCCATGCCATTAAAGCTTTTTGCAAAATAGTCTTCTGTGTGCCAGCCTGATTTTCATTTTTTATTCAGTTATTTGAGTTCTTGAGCACAGTGCTTTCAATATTAACCTCCATGTGCCTTTGAGCAGGATTCTGAACAGGTGATCAGCTAATCAGGCAAGCTTCATTTGTGATTTACAACCCCCGATTTGGCTTGGGATGTAGACTGTGGTTAATTCCATACTCAGAAATTTTTAGAAACAGGAGTGTAGGAAGGCTCAACAGCAGAGTGTGGTAGGAAGCCTTTACATGTCGGTACAGAAAAGGAGAGGCCAAAATGTGAGAAGATGAATACATTTCTAGTGACTTAATTTGGTTGAAAAGTTTAAGGAAATAAAGTATTCTGTAAGCTTTCTTCACCAGGAAGGTGAGACTAGAACTTGCTTTTTGAGCAGTTATGCAGAATAGTGATCCCCAGCATATTTTGACCCTGGGTTCAACTTCAGTTCCAGCTTTTAATATTTGATTTGCCCAAACTTATCTGTTTGGATTTTTATGATCAATATAACAATCCAAAATATCAATAGTGTTTGAATTCAGTATAGTGAAACCTGAAGATGAGTTCCTTTAGACCAGGGGTAGTCAACCTTTTTATACCAACCGCCCACCTCTGTTAGTAGTAAAATTTTCCAACCACCCACCGGTTCCACAGTAATGGTGATTTATAAAGTAGGGACAAAACCCCTACCGCCCACCATGAAAGCTGGAACGCCCACTAGTGGGCGGTAGGGACCAGGTTAACTACCACTGCTTTAGAATATTTGCCCATTACTTTTGACTCTTAGCATATTTCTCCCGATAGTATTTCAAAATAAAGTGCTTGAAACCTTATTTTTTCCCTTGTTTTGATAGGTCCTTGACATTGGGGAGTGCCTCACTGTTCCTGATGAGTTTTCTGAGAAAGAGAAGAAAACTGGGATGTGGTGGAAACAACTCATAGCTGGAGCTATGGCTGGTGCTGTTTCTAGGACTGGAACTGCACCGTTGGATCGATTGAAAGTTTTCATGCAGGCAAAGAGCTAACAAGCATTTGTGATTGAGAAAGGAGAATGGGGTTATGCCTTGCAATAGTACCTGAAAGTAGCAATTCTTGGGGAGAGAAATGCAAAGGGAAAGGGGGGGGCTTTTGGGAAAATTATCTTCGTAGATGTAGTGAGTAGTTGTCCAAAATACACATTTGTGTGCTGGATGACTTTTCCCATCTTCCCTCATCATTGGCACAACTGGGCTCTTGGCAGCCTGCCTACCTACCTGTCAATCAAAGCAAGATTTTAATAGAAAAAAAATGTAGTCTTCTTCATTTGAATTGCATGCTGAATAATAGGTGGGAGCAAAAATATGACTCAATAAGAGCTTTGAATGTTAACAGAATAACAGAGTTGGAAGGGATCTTGAAGGTCTTCTAGTCCAAACCCCTGCTCCTCAAGCAGGAAACCCTATACCATTTCAGACAAATGATTAAAGAGGTCTTGTGAATGAACACATGTACCTCCAAAGTGTCATTCCATCCTGTCACCCTTGAATGCAAAGAGGCTTATCCGCAAGCATTACTGCAGCAAACAAAGCCAATGTGCTCTTTATATTTATAATTCAGAGGCTTCTTCGACTTTCTAAATATTTGGAAGATGAATGCATAGCCACTCCCTCTTTTTCAGCTTTAACAGTATTGCAGATAACAGATTTAGTGAATAAGAATTATTACACTTACATCATGTATGTCTTTCACATTGCCTCCATTTTTAAAGTTCTTAAAATGTCCTTAATAGCCCTCCAACTGTACAGTGTTTTCACTGCTTTCTCCCCATATAGTACATGATTATTCTTGTTTATGCCATAAACAAGAGCTCCACATAGAGGAGGCAGAAACTAACATTATGTCTGCATCTTACCTGCAGGTCCATGCATCAAAGAACAACAGCATGAATGTGCTTGGTGGACTGAAAGGCATGATTTATGAGGGAGGCATGAGCTCGTTGTGGCGGGGCAATGGCGTCAACGTTCTCAAGATTGCACCTGAATCTGCCATCAAGTTCATGGCTTATGAGCAGGTATGGACTTGAAAGGTGTCTGCAGCTCTGCACACTTAATACCCACAAGCAAGCCGCAACAGCTGCAGCTCTCAAAGTAAAGGTGTTACAATATGATAGTGGATGACATTCCTTCTCAGTTGGGATGGCATATTTTGTACGAGCCATAACTTGCAAATGTGGCAGCTCCATAATACAAATTGTATTTGTCCATCCTTTACAACAAGGCAAAGGATGATAGTTGCTAGTGTCCCCTATTTTTGAAAAGCATCCAAATGTGAGCAAAGTCTTTCTTAACCAGGCTTCTATCTGTTCTTCTTAAAGGAACCATGAATCCAGAAGGACCCCCAGATTACAAGCTTGCTGTGATAGCTGGACTAGAAGTTTATTCAGAGCCAAATACCATGCTTTCTGTCTGATATTCTCCCTTGGGAATCTGTTGCAAAAAGAATAGTAGTTAGATGATTGACTAGGAATGGAGAGTCCTCAGGTTCAACTCTGCTTTCTGGTATGGGAGCTCACTGGATGCTTTGGGACACATAACTATTTAAGTTAAGTTGCTTCTAAGAATAAAACAGGAGAAGGAAGTCTGGTGGGTTATGTCTTGAACTTCTGGGGAAAAAAATTGAGAAGCAGACCAATCAATAACAAAAATTCTATATGTTTCAACATTGTAATCTCCTTCAACCTAAAATTCAGCAAAATGAAATAACTGATCTAGCCAAGTTATCATGAAGATTTCATTGCTTATTACTGAAATCCCTACAGAAACTGATATCCCAGTGCAGCAACATACCATTCCCCTGGTATAAAATGTAGTAATTTCTTATGCATGCTGCCCTTACTCGGTTAATTGAGATGAAAGTGGAGGAGTTTCCAGTCTGTCTCTTGACTAAATCCATTGCTTTTCTTTGCAGATAAAACGAGCAATTCGTGGGCAACAGGAAACTTTAAGGGTACAGGAGAGATTTGTTGCTGGCTCACTGGCTGGGGCTACAGCACAGACCATAATCTACCCCATGGAGGTAAAATTGCCCCTTTTTGGTACTATGGTGTCTGATAGCCATGCCCTCTACCAACAAGTGACCTTTTAATCAAAATGTATACTCCTCAAACAATTCCAGGAATGATCTGAAAGGGCATCCCTAGTTTCTAAACTCTATATTCATCCAATTCATTATCAATTTCAGATGTTAGCCTAGTAAAGAATTTGTGTCACCAATTTCAGATAGAATAGATTGCTTAATGTTTTTTTTCTAATTAGGAATTCTTAAGAACATGATCTGGGGAGCAAAATAAAACAACAGAAAAACACTCAGTTTAGGTAGAGATAATTGGATCGACAACTGTTTATCTTGGAAAAGCCATTCCTTTTTTTCAGAGGTAGGGAACCCCATTCACCAAGAGTAGCATGAGATGGATCATAACCAAGCTGGTTTGGGCCAATCTATTTTTTTAATTGACATCCTACAAGCCACCAGGAAAAAGAAAACGTATGCTACATTTTTTGAACTAATCACTTGCAGAAGACACTTGAAATTAGGTGGAGGAAGATGTAAAATTGGAAGAAACAGATGCAGGTACTGAGACTGTTTTCTTGTTTAACATCTGATTCATTAATTTTTCTTCCCACTAGGTCATGAAGACACGATTGGCCCTCGGCAAGACAGGCCAGTACTCAGGTGTGGCAGACTGTGCCAGGCAGATCCTACAGAAGGAAGGAATCCCTGCCTTTTACAAGGGCTACCTACCAAATATGTTGGGCATTATCCCCTATGCTGGTATTGACTTGGCTGTTTATGAGGTCAGTGGCTGTGTGTGGGTTCAAAGAATAAGGGAGCTATCCAAGGAAGAGGCTAGGGTGACATGTTCTTTCTTTAGAACACTTTTTGAGGATCCTTAGAAGAGCGCTTATTCACGGGTAAAAGGGGGTTCCTATCACTTGCTTCCCTCCCTTTCCTTCAATTTATTTATGCTTGGCTTTTGATGCCCAGATCACCTTACCCCCTTTCTCACATTTCTCACCAAAGACACTAAAGAACACCTGGTTACAGAAGTACAGCAAGAACACCGCTGACCCAGGGGTTTTGGTGCTCTTGGCCTGTGGCACCGTCTCCAGTACCTGTGGCCAAATTGCCAGCTATCCCCTAGCCCTAGTGCGAACCCGGATGCAGGCACAAGGTAAGAAAGGAGCATCTTCAACGGAGAAGGTTGACAGCCATTATAGGTGGGATAACCATAACAGGGAAGATAATGAAGTCTTAGTATCAGAGGAGTGGACATAGGGGAGATTAGTGGGAGAGAAACTGAGAAGGAAAATGGGATAGGAAAGGTCTCCAAACCTGACATGTATGTTCATGGTTGTCTGTTCCTCCAGGAAAAAGGAGGAATCAGCTTTCAACATGAGGGGCTAGAACAAATAGAAGGCAGGTTGTTTTCTCTGTTGTTTCAGGTTTTATCTTTTATTATATAAACAATGAGGATTGACTGTGAGAATCTAGACATAGTTACTAGGTTCTGTCCTAGTAATTCTATGAGATTATCTTTAGGTTCTGTTCTAATTCTGTCATGCAATACTTCAAGCCTTGATCTGTCAGTCCTTTTCTGTCTCTGCACACTTTCAGGCTCTGTCCCATGGGTTTGAGTCTGAGCCATGTAGGACCTGGTGATCCTATTCAAACAAGACTCTCTGAACTTTACCTGGTTTATCAGGTATGTTGTGCCAGGCATCCTACTAATCTTTCCTCTTTTTTTCACTGTCTCACTGCAGCATCAATTGAAGGTGCACCACAGCTAACCATGCTGGGTCTCTTTAGAAATATCCTTTCCCGGGAAGGGGTCCTGGGACTCTACCGTGGCATCGCCCCCAATTTCATGAAGGTTATTCCTGCTGTCAGCATCAGCTATGTCGTGTATGAGAACATGAAGCAGGCTCTGGGAGTAACATCTAGATGAAGGAGGACCATGTGTCACCAAAGTGCAGGGGACCTAGCTCACAAGAAAGGTGTTGGAAGGGCAGCAAAGGTGGGGATATCCTACTGTAATTGCTGTGAAATGGAGAGCTAAGAGGGTATTTGGAATGATTGGGTCCAGGTCACCTTGGTCAAAAGTACAAACTTCTCCATGAACAAGAGCCAACTTGCTCACTAACAACCAAGTTTATCCTGCAAAGGCCTTGGTTGGGGGGGGGGGAAGTGACCTCTTGGAGGTAAGTTTTTTTTTCTTGCCCACATTCTGGAATTTGCAGAGATGGTCTCATCAATCAGACATGTTTCTGAGCCACCTGCTGCTCCTGAATTTGCATCTTGTCCCCAACAACTGAACATGAGAACCATGACATATTAATAGCTATGTCATAATCTAGCGGAAAAGGAGCTAAGCAATGATTGCTCTGGACGTGTTGCCAGATTTCAAGCAATTGCTGGTGAAATGGGTTGACTTTTGATAAATAGCCCTATTAACTCCTGTTAGCAGTTTCCAATACTGGAGGATATACATTCAGAGACAATTCATTGACGGCACTAGAATATCTGTGATTATTCCCTGGAGTCCACCGATTTCTTCTGCAGATATTCAGAAACAGGAATATCTGAATTTTTGAGGACTTTGGCCAATAGATTCCACTCTTCATTTAGCATTTCTATTTGCAATGATGAATTCCTTTTCACTCTTCCCTCTTCTATTCCTCCTAGAACCTGTAGGGGTGCTGGAGCCCCTGGTATTTGCATTTTAGCCCAGATCCACTTGTCTCTGTATTATGGAAACTGTATATTTTGCACATTGACTGTTTTTAACTTACAAGGCTAGATTGCGGTCTCTACCTGGGCCTCTGTGACTGAACTGAAGCCTCTCCCATTTTATCCCCATTCCTTTCCTTCTACTCTGAGGGAGGAGAGAATGTTGGAATACATTACAAGGGCTACTATTTCGTGGTAACCATCGAAGCACTTTGCTGAGATCCCCTAATATGGTGTGTACATATTTTTACTCATTTTGAGATATTTGCACTAGCTATACTAGCTTCATTGTTGCCATAATTAAGGTCCTTGAAGCCATGCATTCAGGATTTCTTTCAACTCTGCTTTGTATTGCTCTCCTCTTTTATTTATGACCAGCTGAATTACATTGCAGTTGGGCATTCATTTTTTCCTTTATGTTGGAAAGTTGGAAAAGGCAGGATGGAGGCTATAGATCTATTCAGTCCACAAAATTCCCCTTTACCAGTGTCTCAATAAATGTTTCACTTCATCTTCCCATTCAAAATGGGTAACCTGGTACCCATCTAAAATCCTACTGGAGAAGGCTGCGGAGTCCTGCATTCTGTCACACCCAACATAGTTGGCAAAACCAAGTAAGCAAGAGCAACATGGATTTCGGGAATATATCTTTCATATTGTTCTGGGGTGGATACAGAATCCGGAAAGCTGTTAGGGTTGTCTCTTTGAAAACCTGTTTTCCCACATCTCTCATATCTGGACTTGTTGCCTCTTCTCAGATAAACCAAATCCTTGTCCCCTTCTTCTATGCAATCTCTCACACCAACCAGTTGCATTTGAGAGGACCACAGCCATGAATGGGAGGGTACCAGACCTATTCCACTGTCACTTTTTAAGAGCTACTGTTGCCTTTTACAATCAGATGTCCTCCAGAAGTGTTAATTACGGTTCCCCTTATTTCCAACAAAATACATATATCGAAGAAAGCTGTAATGGTGGATACAATAATATAACTATGACTTTTGGAATTTGAGTCATATCCTTGAAAGACTATCATCTGAGTATCTGCCACGATTGTAGCTTTACTAGAAGTAGGTTGATGCAGGAGGGGGGAGAGGCACTGCAAGAAATGAATGCTCAAAAATGGGAGAGGATTTATGTTTTTGTCAGACTAGAGTGCTACTTCAGTTTTAGTTACCTACAAGAGGTAATCAGATAGGGAATTGGCACTTCCGTTTGAGAAAAGTACCTCATTCAGTAGATAGAAAGGACCTCTTGCAAGTAAGGCAGGGTTTTTTGTTCCTCTTGGAAATTCTTAATAAGACGCTCCTTCAAATGAAGTGCCAAGGACAGTGGATGTTTTGCCCCACTATAGTGTTTTCAGTGGTATGCTCACTACAGTCCACCTTATCTATAGGAGAGTGGATTTTGATCATGTATACGAACTTGCAGTTTCGTAAGATCTACCTCACTTGGTTATTAAATGTCTGAGTGAGAAAGCAGGATAGCAATAGCACTTAGACTTATACACCATCCCAGAGTGCTTTACAGCACTCTCTTGAGTGGTTTATAATGTCAGCATATTGCCCCCAACAATCTGAGTCCTCATTTTACCAACCTCAGAAGGATGGAAGGCTCAGTCAGCCTTGAGACTGTGGGCAGAGTTAGCTTGCAATACTGCATTCTAACCACTGCATCACCAGGCTCGGGTTGATACAAGGAGACTTTTCCAGGGAGAAAGGTGAAGAATGATTCACCAGAAGGAAAAATAGAGAAAGATGCAATGCCTTGCACAATAGGATCATGTCCTTTCTAAGCTGCTTTCATCTGGGAAATGTTAACGTTATTTTCATTCGAAATATTGTAAATTTATGAGTTTATTAAAATAAGGGTAGGATTCTACACCCATTTATTTAGCATTAATATCATGAACTAAATAGAACTTGCTTCTGAATGGGCATTCCAAAATGTATTGGCACTGGTGTATTGATTCGATAGGTAGGATGGGCAAGAGTTGGCATGTCCCAATATTATTTTGGGGTATTTGAGCTAGTAATGCTGGCCACTCCATTTTACAAGAAAGATTCAGTAAGGACAAGGCGCAGGATTGCCAAGTTCGAAATGGAAAGTGCCTTTTGTATCTTTATTAAGCCACCAATTGCTATTTCTGCTACCCATCCACATACCTATATTTTGTCCCTTTCCTGATGCCTATAGGGAAGAAGGTTCTCATTTTGTCTTGTAGAGAACGTGAAAGAAGATTATAGAGAAAGCAAGTATGAAAGCTGCCAATGTCTCATCCCCCCACCCTCTTCAGCTTCATGTATGTTCAAAAGAAAGGAGAATCTCTGGTTTGCACGAGATACATATATGTGACATATTCCAAGATGTGGGCATTGACACATCTGGAGAATCCAGGAATGGAAGCAACAGGCTTGATAAGGTGTCCTCAAATGCTTTCCTGGCAGTAGTTGTACCCAAAATGTAGTAGCAGCAACCAACTTGCATGGCTTGAAACGATTGATAATCTCTCCATGACATCTCACTTGTCAGAATTTTCAGGATCAGAAATGTAATTCCTTTATAAATACTGTTTGCTGGGTGAACAAAATGGGAAAGATACTGTGGTCATAGTTTATGTAAAGATTTTCCAGAGGGATTGGTTGGTCACTGAGGAAAACGGTCTTTAATTAAACAAGGGTCTTTCATTTGATCCAGGAGGTTATATTCTTAATGTTAAAAAAAAAGGTGTACTATAACTCAATAGTAGTTTTGAACTTCTCACAGAAAATCTACTGATCTTTTGAGATGCCAATTGGACTGAATAATAGGAAGATCATTTGATAAATCAGATGACCTCCAATATAGGTTTTCCCCACAAAAACTAGATACCTAGTTTGCACTTTTACACAGAACCAACTGTCTTGTTTTGGGGGACTGAACAAACTCTAGTATACTGGTATCATAATACTTTAAGCACTTATCTTGCCTGAATCTAACTCCAGTGAGATATGTCTATATGTCTGCCACTGCTCCTGATACATTTTATGTTAAATTTTCAAAGAGAAAAATAAAACACATTTTCCAAACTTTGGTATCTGTGAAATGAATTCAGAAGTAACATAAAAACACCTGAAAAGACATGATACTTCATTTTGCCACTGTTCTGTAATATAGGCTTAATATACCTATTATTTTGAAAAATAAAAAACAAAATAAAATTTACTCAAAAGGGAAGAGTGAAATCATGAGGGTTTCAGGGTTCCCAGAAAAATGGCTTCATGTAGTCCATAATCATCCACTGCTGTTATAGAAGGCAATTGTTATCGCAATAAAACAACTAAAGATGGAGTACATTTGTTGAAATCATTATTAAAGATAAAGTTAATACCATGTAGTGTCATATCCTGCTGAAAAGCAATCAACAGGAGCATGCAAAATGCTATTATCTCAGTAATCCTTTAGAGTGTTTTGACAGTTGTCCACAAATACATTTTCCATTTTCAAAAAGAAGTCTCGAACCAAAGATACTTAAAGGTTATGGGAATTATTTTATAAACTGAAAACTGGTTAAAGAATAGAAAGTAGAGTAGGAATGATTGCATATTTAATGACAAACAGTAGGATGTGTCAAAAGGTCCAATTTTTGTTTTGTGCCTTCAAGTCAGTTGTGGCTGATGGTGATCACATGGATTAATCCCTGCAGTATTATTGGCAAGATTTTTTGAAGTGTTTTTCCTCTTCTTCCTTAGGGCTAAGAGAGAGTGACTGGCCCAAGGTTACTGAGGTATTTTTTGTGCCAAAAGCAGAATTAGAACTCGTGAACTTTAGATATCTAGCCCAATGCCTTAACCACTATACTGAATTTGCTCTCAAAGATCTCCATTAGGATGAATATATTTTAACTAGGGATAAATTGAGATGAATGCTGAAAAACATTTGCTGAACATGTTCATGGAAAGTGAATGGATATTAAAATGGTATATAGTAGCAAGTATGAAATGATGCATATTGGGGCAAAGATTATAATCACACATGCTCATTTGGCACACATCTCATTTGGCAACGGCCAATTAGTAATGGATTTTTATATTTAGTTGGCTTTTCACATCGCAGTAGATTATCACTGATAATCTGATTATCAGGTTATTCTCAAAAACAATTGTGAAAGATCTTGGGAATTGCCCCCCCCAATTACAATTACATTTGTGCTATCCAAAATCATATATATCCAACATATTATCACTTAGTACCATGTAGCTATATGTTATGTGGCTTAGAAGAATGCTAGAACATAGAAATCTATTATCAAAATTGCTTACTCTGTGTGGGAAGAAATTCTCTTGGGAGTTAGAGTTGGTGTTCTCTGGCAAATGCCAAACGTCCTGCACCATGTTGGGCTGTAAGCACAACTCCCACCTGTGGACGTCAGGCCCTAATACCACCCTCATGGAGTCTGTTTCTGACCGTTTGAGCAGCCACATGCACATTTGTGGCCCGCTGGAGGTCATTTTG
>JANHZT010004368.1:89882-104901 GCA_032468215.1 Stegonotus admiraltiensis | reverse complement strand
TCAGCCAGCTTTGCTTTGCTGGCTGAGGAATTCTGGGAGTTGAAGTCCACAAGTCTTAAAGTTGCCAAGGTTGGAGAGCCCTGCCCCAGAAAGCTCATGGATCAGCCTCCGGGGTCTGCGGGCATCGCTCCTAAGAAGCGCCTCCTCTCCTTCCCATCCCCTGCCTCAGTTTTCGGAGGGAGCGGGGAAGGCTCCCTGTGATGCCTCTGGCCGAAGGGCGCATGTCAATCGCAAGACGCCTCACCCATCTCGCTGAGTTCTCGGCCAACGGGTTTAGACCTCCGCGAAAATAAAGCGGAAGTGTGCACTGCCTTCATTCGATGGTTCCTATCTTTTGGCTCGATCGCGGTTGGCTGCGCGTTTTCCTCGCTGCGGCTGTCGAAAGGCGCGCTTCAGTTCTCCAGCGACCCCTTCGCAGTTGGTGCTGAGTCTTTTTAAGAGTTGCCGAGTAGGAGTGGTCAGCTTTTCCATCAATCATACTTTAATCCCGCCCTTAAACCTTCAGTCGGCGAGAGGAATTCCCCCCCACCGCAAGATAGACTGGAACTGCCGGATTGGTTGTCTCCATTTGATAGCAATGACGTATTCGCGGGTTTTCCAATTGGAGACTCGGGATTGAGCTACCGTCCTACCCCGATAGGTTCATCATGGACTATTCAGTCCGCCTCTCTCAATTTCTAATTGGTTTAGATCCTGCAAAGCGCCGCCTTCCTCTTTACAATTCGAGTAGCCTTCTGACACTCAAACTGTAGATCCCGCCTGTCATCGCTTCTGATAGATCGGGCGTCCAAGCCGCCTGCCTCTCTTTATATTCACTGGCTTTTCTGCGCTGTCGTTCATCTCGATCTCGCGGATGACTGGCTTGCACAGGAGGCGGGGATAATGGCGCGAAGTCCCGCCTCTTGGGTTCCCGGCGTGCAGTGCGGCCGTGCGTGTGAAGGGGGGTAGAGTGTTCGGCCTGGTTCCCGCGTTGAGCCCTCGTTGCCGCCGCGTTCATCTCTGCCGCCATGTCGGACTATAGCACCGGCGGTCCTCCGCCACCTTCCGCTGGGCCGCCGGGCACGGGTGGAGGAACCGGAACTGCCGGGCCTCCAAATCAAGCCGGAGGAGGCAACGCTGTCGGTAGCGGACAGGCTGGGGGAGCGGCGGGTCCAGGACCCGGCGGGATCCGTAAGGACGCTTTCGCCGATGCTGTTCAGCGCGCCCGGCAGGTGAGGAGCTGAGGTGGATGGGAAGCGGAGGAACCCGATCGCGAGGAGGAGGAGGAGGAGGAGGGCGGTTGAGGGCGAGGAGCGTTGCATCTCTCCCCGGCTGTCCCGGAGAAGGCCCGGTGCTGTAGGGAAGCTGGAGATCGGCCCTAGGCTGAGGTAGTCGACTCCTGAGGTGACAAGAGTTCTGGACTGTGCCACCTAACGCGCCGCGGGGAGGGGGGGGAAGGAGGCAGAAAGCAAAGAGCGTTGGGCGAGCAGTTAGTTTCTTCCTGCGGGAAGGTTACTTTAAAGGAAGTGGAAACCCGGCGCACGTGGGTCGGTTCTGACTGGGAAACCAAGCCGGGAAATAGGAACAGAGAAGGGTTGTTTTTTAAAAAAAAAGTTTGTGTTTCCCTCAGTTGAAAGTGAAAGTTAAGACGGAGATAACCGTCTTAATTATTTCTTTTTTGTATTTTTGTTTGCCAATCGGAAGCTAACAGAGTGGCCCGCAAGCCCCTCCTGATCTTTATTACATGAAGGGTGGTTTCTTGGGCTAAATGGGGGTGTGTGCTTATGGGCAATATCGCTTCACGTGGCAGAAGAGGCCAATGTTTTAAACTGCATTTTGGTATTGGAGCACCACTAGAAAGCTGTCTTGTTTTAATGGGTTAGAGACTCACTCTTAACATTTCCAGATGTCATGGTTCACTTTTAATGTTTTGGATTACCCTTTAAAATATCCACCTTGTACCCTGGAATTGTAATTTAAGTACAGTACATGTTACCTGATGTATCCCATGTGTGCACTAGAAAGACATTGGAAATTTTATCTATTTGGGAAGCAAAAGAATTGAAAATTTATTTGGGGTTTTTTGTTTTGTTTTGTTTTGTTTTTTTGAGTAGGGAGAACTGTTTTAGTTTCAAGATTGCCCATTATGTCCTAATGCTCTCCTTGCATCATGTGCTTTTTGCACAGGACAATAAAATATGATTCTACTTGCAATCTAGATTACAGTTATGCAATACATATTTCTAACACTGAATTTCTTAGGTTGTCCTCAAGAAAGAAGGGTGGAGAAGTAGTGTCTCAGTGCACGTCCAATATATGCAGGATTGAAGATAAATTATAAGAAGATTGTTGATGAATCAAATATTTGAGCCTTTTTTGCTTCCTGTAGGAGTGAAAGCAGTTGGAAACTTCTCGTGATTTAATTGAATTCTTTGATTTTTTCACAAAGAATAAGTGATAGGAGTAAGTCTTGCTGTTGCTCTTGTAATTGTCTTTTGTACATTTCTGTCATTGATCTATTTTTTTCCTTAACACATACTTGCAAGTAGAAAAGCTAGCATACTCAGGAAGACCCAGTGTTGATTGATTGTGCCTTTTTTATTGCATTGGGAAGGTTAGGTGGTTTTTTAATTTTATTTACCCAAAACATTTTAGCTTATTTGTGGAACATAGATAAAGATAATATCCATGTGTAGCCTGAACTAATTCAGTTTATATTGTTACCTTAGGGCCCCACATGTTGTTATTGTGTTTTGGTGCATCTGTAGATCAATTGTAGCTTTTAAGGTTAAGGAAGAAAATGATGTTTTAAGTAAAATAAAATTCCGTTCAACGGAAACAAAATGATTTTATTGGAACTGATTTATTTAAAACCAGTTTCATTCTTGAAATACTTGTATGCTGAAGTTTCATCCTATTGTTGTATTAATGGGCTCTTTCTGTACAATGTCTTTTGAATCAAAATTCCCATCCTAGAGAAAATTGTTACTAAATTGTTTTCTGTGCTGCTTGTTCTAAGAAGGAAGGAGAGGGACATTATGAAGTATTTGAAGAATTATCCGTTCATTCACATATTCATTCCATATTGATAGCCACCCATGTCAACCAATGAGTCTGTGCGTCTTACAATTCCAAAAGTATAAAAATATCCAAAATAATTTTCTTGGCTGCTGTATGTATTTAATCAGTTAACAGTAAAGCCAAACTGTTTTTAAAGCCTTATGAAAGGCCAGCAGAGTTGGGGCTACCTTCTGGGGGAAGGAGATTCCACAGAGCAGGGACGACTGCAAAAAAGGCCTGTCTTCTAGTCCCCACCATCCAACATTCTTTGCATAGTGCCCCAATCTGCTAGATTGGGTTGGACAGATAGACCCTTGGAAAAAAGTCCCTCAGGTAACCCATTCCCAAGCCATATAGGGTTTTAAAAGTGACAGCAGCACCTTCAGTTGCATCTGGAGTCATACTGGTAGCCAGTGCAGCTCACATAATAGTGGTGTTACATCTTCTGTATATCTGATATCATTTATTACCTGTGCAGATCCATTCTGTCTGTTTAATGCTCTCCAGGGGCAGCCCATGTAGAAAACATTGCATTAATCTAAACATGAGCATGAGTTGGGGTGAGCGAGCAGGGCTTCTTGGTCCAGGAATGGGTGTAACTGGCATACCATCAGAAGGTGTGCAAAGGGTTTCCTAGCCATACTATCATCTGTCTGCGCTTCAAAGAGTAGGGGGATCCAGATTGCATATTGGGTGTGTCTCGAGTAATGCAACTCTATGCAGAACTAAAAATGGAATAGCCTTGTCTCAGGAAGTTTTCAATACCCACAGCCACTTAGTCTTGCTAGTGTTTCACTGGAGCCCATTTCATCCCATCCTGTTCCCAGCAGCTCCAGACACTGGAATAGGGCTTCTATAGTATTGGTCAGAGGGCCTTGGTTGTTATTCAGGAAATACAGAATATGTGGGATAGCTCATGATCATTACAGCCTATTAAAGAAATATTAGCCAGAGGGAGAAAAATTAGCTTGAGATTATCTGTGAAGTTCTATGTTAGTCACTATTGCTTACGGACTTACATAAATTATATGACTTTATATTTTGATAGAAAAATGATTGCCAATAATTTTTAAGTGAATAGCAACTGGTTACTGTTTAGCAAACTGGTTGATTTTCTGAATTGATCTGCAAGCTTTCAAAATTCTTAGGAACATGGGTATTTTATACCAAATAGGCAATCATGCCCTATGCATTTTCTTTAAAAGGATGGAAGTACTTTATTGCAGGATTATAGTACAATTAATGAGATTGCAACATTATTTAAAAAAAAACTCTTCACTGATTAAGCCCAGATATGAATTTCATTTATTTAACTATTACTAGAACAAGTCACAGAGCAGTGGAATAAGTTATCTGTTTGTTTGTTTGTTTGTTTGTTTCTCTGTTTGTTTATTTATTTAATTTCTTTGCTGCTCATCTCACCACAAAGTTATGGTTGGATATTGCCAAAAAACCAAAATGTAATCATTTGAATGTCTTTCTTAAAAAAAAAAGTAAGATGCAGAATAAAACATAAAGCATATAAATTATTTGAAGTTGGACTTTCTTAAGCAAAAAGGAAAGGACCTGTGTTTTAGAGATCTCTGCAACTAGATGTTGATTATATCTTGACTTAGCTGAATTTCAAGAAAACATTGAAATTAATGGCAAACTAGCTGGTTGTGCCATATTGCTTATGGCAATGTAGAAACTAATCTGAACTCAGGCATATAAAATAGATGTTTTCATCAATGTAGATGCTAATCTAATGTGTTCAATTAATGCATAAACATTTGGACATTGGTTTGGAATATACCATTGCAATCATTCTAGAATTATCTGAGTCTGATAATCTTTATGAAATATAGCATTCAGTTTTTTATAATTCCTTTCTTGAAGAAGAAATTGTTCATTATTTTTCAGAATTTGCATTCCTGCTACCACTTTTTCCTTTTCTGTCTGTATATGTCTTTACCAAGTTTCATTCTTACTCATTACTGCTAAGGTACAAAATCAGTGCAACCTTTTTTTTTCTTTGTCCTTTAAAGTACCTTGCCAACTTCCTTATTTCAGACTCTGCCCTCTAGGTATCCTTTGTTCGGTTTACTTTTTTCATTACAATAGCCTTTCTTAGTTAAGAATTCACCATAGTCTTTATTTTGGGCTTACTACTATTTTTAAGATTATAGTGGGACAAGTGAGACAAGTCAGGGATATGGTACCAATAGTCATTTCCAAATTTGACATTTAAAGCAGCGGTCCCCACCCTTTTGGGCATCAGGGACTGGTTTCATGGAGAGAAGTTTTTCCGCGGACCAGAGGGGGCTTGATTTCACATGCTGCCTGCATCCCACAGATGGGGTTTCACTTGTTTGTGCAGTCCGGTTTCTGGCATGCTTTGGACCAATGCTGGTCCATGGAGTATATTAAATTTAAATAATCGCTGAAGATTCTGTAATCATTATGTATGGTTAAAAAAAGCATTTTTCCTCCCATAATCTAAATATATATTTTATATTGTGAGAAAGTTAGAATTCCATTGTTTAGGAAGTACATATCAAAGCAACTATTTAATGTTTTTCAGGATTGGAATAATTATAGCACACATAGATACTCATGAAGTCATTGGAGCTAGTATGGTTACTGTTGAGTTAATTCTCATCTATTTCAAGTGGAGTCATTTTGGCCAAAAAAAATAATAATACCCATCCCAGAAGAGCTGAGAGCCAAAAATCTATAGTAAACTTTCATAGTGGCCATTATCTATATTTATTGTAATCACTTCAGTAAAACATGAAAAAAGAAGCATGAACATCTCAAGAGCTCTGTTCTAGGAACCTGTTTAATTTTAATCATGCAGTCTGTTCCTATACTTGCCAACCAAATGCCTTGATGTTTCTGATATCGTACAATGAAATGCCATACTGTACTGTAAAAGTGTTGAGAGTCTTACATCCACAGTCTGTTTTATGAACTTCCCTGTTCCCAGTTTGATTTTCCACTATTCCTTTTCCTTCTATCTGAAAAATTCTTACTTTTTTTGTTCATTTTCTCTGCCATCCTGAATTTCAGCTGCCTACCTCAACAAAAACCCACAATATTCTCAACCAGGGGTTCCTTTTAATCCATTCCTTGGAAGTGACTTTTCTCTTTCAAAAAATATTGCTGCAGTGTTGGATAGGCTCAGGCCATTCACTCGGCCAATACAGTAGAATTTACTCATCTTTTCTTCAACTGCTATTGCTGTTGATGACTGGACTTTGCCTTCTTTTTGCCTTCTTTAGTTTCTGTGCAGCAGTGTTAAAGCTAAAAAGATGGTAGCTGCAACTGACCAAAATTGGGAAGGGAAATTCTGGGGACAGGAATGGATCTAAGTAAGAGAGTGTCTGTAGTAAACCTTCCTTGCTGCAGGGTCAAATAAATGGGGAGAAGAAAAACTGAGAAGGGCCTGGCCTAGCCACTAAGAATGCCTGATGCGAGTCAATGTATAAAATGTTGCTGCATAGTTAAATTTCTAACTGTATTAGCAGAGCCATGTAAAGTATACATGTAAGAATTAAAAGTTTGATGTGTCAAGTTTTTTCATCTTAATTTGTTTAAGACCCTTTGTATTTTATTCAATAAATAGGTTTGGGATATATTTTTAATTACTTGAAGATTCTTGTATTTCAAACACTTTTGTTTTAACAGTTTTATTTTTAATTCTTTCTGTGGCTTACAGCTTATTCTGTTGTAATCATAGTGTCAATTTTACTTTTAGATAGCAGCAAAAATTGGGGGTGATTCAGCCACAACTGTGAATAACACTACACCTGATTTTGGATTTGGTGGTCAGAAGAGACAACTAGAAGATGGAGGTACTGTGTGCCTACTCTGAGTAGAGCCAAGTCAAGGGCAATGTCTATTGAAGTTGGGTAGCTACAAATTTAAATAAATACAAACCTAATTTAATAACAGTAATTGGGACGAGAATTGCTGTCTTTAAGTGGTGCAGTCATACAGTGTGAAGTTGGGTGACCACATCCTTAGCAACAGAAATGCCAGCACTTCTGGTTGCCATTAAGCAAATATCATTGGGGGTCATTAAACAAGAACGTCATGCGATTGCCATTTGCAACCTCCTGCCAGCTCTCCCATTGATTGTTTATAGAAGCTATCAAAGAAAGTTGCAAATGGAAATCATGACTGTGGGAACACTGTAATTAATTTAAGTACAAAAGCCAATTGTAAGTACCACTTGTTCATTGCCATCATAAATTCAAATGGTCGCTGGACTAGTATCATTAAACAAGGTTGCCTGATCCCTTCCTTTAAACAGTTATTCAGTCTCACGTACCACGAGAGACCGTTAAAAGGATGTGGGTATGTCCTTATAAATTGTAGATTTAAAATCTACAATGCAGATTTAGGCAAAGATTCCATAAAAATGGATGGAGGGTGGCTAGACAAATACAACTAGTCCTCAACTTAAGACCATTCATTTAATGGGGGTTCAAAGATAACAGCAGCCTCAGAAAACGTCATTTACAACTTGCGATCACACTTGCGATCATACTTGCGATCACCGCACATCCCCACACAATAGATATTCCAAATGGAAAAGGTGCAGGGGAACTGATTCTTCTCTATGCAAGGGCATGTTCTGAGCCAAGACTCACCACTTCAACCTGCCAAAGTGAGTTTATTGGCTCCTTACGACAGCCTACATAGGAATGCTTTATTCTTGATGATACAGTAGCCTGTTTTCTCAGGCATAAGAAAAAACAAATCACATCAAGGACAGGGTTTTTGAGCAGGGGCATCCCCTTCCAACCTCATCTCCTGAAACACCTGGACTGATGAAGGTTCACTTCTGTCCATTTCCCTATCTCTGGTTGATAAGTCATGTGAATGCTACCGTTCACTGTCCTGTGTATGCTACAGCCTCCAGAATGAACTTCCTTGTAGCTGCAATCTTGACGCTTCATTCTGAATAGCAGAAAAGAAAGGAGATTATCCTAATCTATATCCATTTTCTTTTGTTTTTGTTTTTTAACAGATCAGCCAGAAAGCAAAAAAATGGCTCCCCAGCCAGAACGTAAGTACAATGTATTTTTTTAAAATTGCTTGGGAATGTATTAATTACATACAAAGTTATAATACCTTAGAGTTTCCATTTGACTGGCTTACATGTTTCTTTTTAGAATGTGACTTTATGATCAGACTCTTCCTTTCCTTTTCAGCCATGCCACCACCACCTCAGCTTGGACCGATCCATCCTCCCTCAAGGTAACTTAGTTATGGGCCTTTTTTTCTTTCTCCATCAGTATTTGAGCTGGAATGCTTAAACCAATATTCAGGGTTGAGATTGTGGGTTCAGATTACCTCTGAGGGGGTAGCAATTCCCTGCCCTAAAGAAAGAAGGCTGTTTTGTTAGGTGGAGATCAGCATCCAAATTAGTGAGAGATGTGAATTCCAGGCACATGGATGCCTTGTTAGGTAGTGAAGCGTTGTGCTCTTTGGCCATGACTGAGTATTACAAGTCTTTGTGTAGCTTCAGTTTCATAGCTTTTGTTTCTGAAACTTGTCTGAAGATCCTTGTTTGCAAATGCTGCTGGAGTGGTCTCTGGGCCACTTAGTTGCTCATGAGTCCTGCCAGGCAGTGCAGGAAAATCACATGGTGATTTCCACAAAGCGGTGCTTAATTGTTCAGCCACCTTCCTTTCTGCTCTTTTGGGAGGAGGAAAACTCTCCTTTTTTTGTTTCTTGATGGATGCTGGTGAACCCCAGATCCATTTCTATAACTCTCCCACTCCTTACTTTAAGCTGCTGACCGTTTTCCTTGCAGGTCTACAGTGACTGAAGAGTACAGAGTACCTGATGGCATGGTGGGACTCAGTGAGTATTAGACAGGGAGCAGAGAAACCTGCTGTTGCCATAGTTGAAAGACTGCTACTTCACCTTTACTAACCAGTGCTGCTTTGGCTTCTCGATGCCAGTTGGCTGAGCTTCCTACAGGGAAGGCTCAGGCAGGTTTGTTTCTTTGTAGCCCTATTTGTGTGGGGTTTTTTTGAGAGATGACAGGCATTTGCGTTTCTTTGTATGCTGCTCAGAGCTATGTGGAAGATTACTCCAGCAATGCCGGGTGGGTATTCTGTTTTACAAAGTCTCAGCAAGTTTTACATTCATTAAATGGTGAGGGCTGGATTCTAAGGAGAACTTGAGGTAGACGTCATGTAAGCATTTCCCATCCTAGCAGGAATGGGGAGGGGAGGGGTTTGCTGTCAATCAACAATACAGATTCACTTTGGACACTCAGGCTAGGAGTGCAACAGGCATTCAGAATTCCTTGTTGGATTACTTGTGGCTTTGGCTTTGGATTCATCAACTTTCTGTGAGTGATTATAGTTCCCTTTTGCCAGAAGGAATGGTGGCTGCAAAACACTGCCTGAAGTTTGAGTTTTAACTAAGCAAGGGAGAATTGATTTGCAGTAGGCAATTTGTTCAAAAGCCCTAGCTTTAAATTGGCCTGGCATTCACGCTCTGAAAGCTAGAGATTGTCTGAATGGGTGCTGAGGTACTTTTTTGGCTATTGTAATTTATCTTTTTTCTGTTGCTTCTGAGATCTTTATTTCAATACTCTTGTTTGAATTGGGCATTTAGGAGAATCACTTATCCTCCATTATTCCTTCTGTAAATGGTGAATTGAAGGAATCTTGAAATAATACTCCATTCAACTACTTTTTCATGCACACAATGCAGTCTTAAACTTAACTGTGCTAATGCAGTTTGTACAGTGAAAAAGTTATATACTTAAAATAGAAATATATTTACACTGGGTTTGTCTGTTTCTGCTGAAGATTTGTCTGTTTCTGCTTTTCCAATATATCCGAAAGCTCTTTCCTATCCCTTTTGAGGAAGGATGAAAAAGTGTTAAATTTAAATCTACCTGCTAGAAGATAAGATTTCTACTTTTATCTCAAGATTTTCTCAGCATTATTCTCCTTGCTTTACAGTCATAGGAAGAGGTGGAGAGCAGATTAACAAAATACAGCAGGACTCTGGATGCAAAGTACAGATCTCACCAGGTAGGCGTGAAATTGTAGAGCAGACTACGAGGTGGATTTGGTTACCACTTTCTGGTAGAGAGCCACAAGTGCAGAGAGATTAATCCCATCTTATCCTTTAGCTTTGTTGGTTTGTCTCATTCCCAATCAGTCAAAGAAGGATTTGCAGCTGCAGGGTTTATGGAACACACGGAAAGTGTTTCCTCTAAGTCTCGTTCATGATAATAACATTTCAAATCAGTCATGAACACTGATCATGTAAATTTCTGAAGACTTGTTTCAAAAATCTGTGGCATGTACAGTCATGTGCACATAATTAACCAGCAGCACCCTGCAAATAAATCAAATTTTAGTGTCAAAAACAGTATAAGGAGGGTCAATTAAAAAGCATAGAAAGTATATCAAAAGGCTAAAAATTTAAAGAGCAAACATCTAAAAGGAGGGGAAGAAGTATTAGATGGGTGTAGGGAAGCATAAAGTCTAATGTGCGGCAAAGTATCTCAATACAGAGCATTCTAGAATGAAAAACTAGATGTTCATTAAGACTAGTTTGTGGCAGATGTTAAGCATTGCTATGCAGAATCTGGCAACATTATATATTGTAGCAGGGTTAGTATCAGAGCTGACGGGAGATAGAGAATTTTTCTATGAGGCATGGGCTTTGATGCAAAAACAGAGATGAGGCTAGTGCAAATATTTCTGTAGAACTACATTCTGCGTGGAGTCACAAGCATTGTGTCTCTGGATAGAGAATCTTCTTATATCAGCCTTCATGACAGCTTACAGAGTGCATGACATCATGCCAGAATAAGCAATCTCCAGTGGTTAGGTTCTTTAAGGTTAGTTAGGTATGTTATAGGGCAGGCAGAGTACCTCTTGGATTCACTGGCAATAAAGGTTGGAAGCCTGGCTAGATCCAGTTGTTACATGTTGTTTAATGGGTGCTTTAGCCTGAACATGTCCTGAGTAGATGACCTGGAGAGAAGGCCAAGGGTGAGATTTTAGTTGCCACTATCTTTTTCCACATGGACTGAAAATCATCCCTCATCGTTAATGAGACATGGGGGGGGTCTTGAGCCAGTAGTTTAGTATAGTTGCCCACACTCTAGCCTCCACTTTCATGATAGTGTTAGAGACACATTTTGGGATTCAAAGAGTCATTCTTAGACATTTGGATTACGCAAGTCCTAATGGTGAAAAATTGGAAAGGGGCCCAGCTGGGTAGCATTAAAAAGTTGCACTATTCACTTTGGCTTTGAATAATTCGTGTATTGCAGGGAGTATAGTGTCCACCTCTTGTCTTGAGGGATTTGAGGATGGCAGATAAGCTTCTCTGTGCATTTTCAGAAACGTGGTCTTCATAGAGCTTCTTTCTGTTGGCAGAATAAAGGAATACTCTTAGATATTTGAAATAGGACACCTGTTCAATCTTGTGACCATCTGTCTTCCAGGAATGGTTCTTGGGCCTTTTGGCAAATTCCATTGGGTTTTCTGATAATTGAATTCTAGCTGGTCCTTCTTAAAATATTGTGTTAGTACTCTCAGTGCTCATTTAAGACCAGAAACAGCAGCACTTGCCTGCAACTATTTAAATTCATTGTGGTTTTTCCCAGAATTATACAGCTGTCATGTTATTCTGAGAAAAGATATAATTGCTTTGAAAAATTGCAGAAATGGTGCAATGTTCACATTCTCTCACTATTCCCACTTCAAAGCAATTTTGGGGAATCAAATCAAAAGCATTGCAGTTCTAATAAATAGCAACATAGCTTATAAAAAACACAGTGAATTGTTAGTTTGTTCTTAAAGTTTTGAGTAGTAACACTAAGCAGTCATTCTATTGTCTCTTTTATTTTCATGAGAAAATACAATATTTTCATCTGAGTTTTGAGATTTCTCAAAAGCTTGTTTCTTAGCATTTGTCCTTTTTGCTAAACTGCATAGAGAATAAGTCACTATATGGTTAATGTAACACAAGCATACATTTGTTCCTTTCCAAGCCTATACTTGAAGATGAAGAGATGTAACAAGTATAGCTGTTCTTAGTTTGAGGCTATGGTGAGCAATCATTCACTGGATTGAGGCCACAGTTGTACTTTTCCTTTGGACTGCCAGGGGAGTGTTAGTAGGTAGAGCAATGATCTAATAGTATCTCTGACTGGAACTCAGCCATGAGTTTGGATCAAGAAATAAATACAATCAGTAGGGCCAGTTAATGTGGGGGGTTTTGCGTCATGGGAGAGCTTTAGGTAAGTGGGAAATTACACCTAACTAAACATAACTGGTGCAGTTTCAGGGACCTACAAAGACAATGTTTAGAGGCTGTGGGATGTCCTTGTTTGAAAGATTGAGAAAGTGTTGCTATTTTCCAGTCTCATCTGGGCTGGAAAGCTGGGCAATCCTTCAATGGAAGACAGCAGGGAATTCCAATGTTAGTAATATAACTGGTACTCTGATACTCTTAATGATTACATGTTTATATATTACCAGGAGCAGGACATCTTTGGATAGCGGAAAGTTGTACTTAACATTTGGAGAAAAGGAACTGAGGTCTCCAAAATAGGAGGAGCCCCATCACAGATGTGGGAATGGGTTTTGGAGGTTATGGTTAATTGTGATAAGCCTATTTTTATTTCTCAAGGATCACTTGAGTCTTTGGAGCCATAGAAATTGCCTTGCCTTGTGCTAATTTATGGTTTGCTCAATCATAGTTGGTTGCCTAAGCCATTTGGAATATTCACACATGCTAAGTCTTAAACCATAGTTTACAAACCATGATAATGAACCGTGATATCTGTTTCCACATTATTGCTAAACCAAAATAAAATCAGTTACGTTATGGCTTACCATTCTGTATAAATCCATAGAGAAAAATATTGTCAAAATGGCAACACACTTGCAGTATTCTAACACAGCACAGCTAAAAAGCTTTATTATTATTATTATTGAGGATTGACTTAACACAGCCTTAAATACCGTTCTGTTCTTGGATCACTTGTCAAGTTGACTTTTATGTAGGTTGGCTGTCACGTTGATGCATACGTAAACATGGGAACCACTATGTCTTCTATTTCTTTCACCCAATCAAATGCACAGAAGTCTGGTCTTGTGTAACCTGTGAACTGCCTGTAATTTTGCAGTAGATTTTTCAGCTGTTAAGAATCCTACATTTTCTGTGATTGCTGTTTCCTTTTAACACCAAACTAGTCAAGTACATCCAGAACCCAGTTTGTAGAGAGTGCAAGCTGTGTTTTATAGACCTATCCAACTATCCTAGGTCCTTTTGATGATACATGATTGGTGGAAGGCTCAGATTCTTTGGGAAAATGTATTGATATAGAAAGAAGTTGACAACTGTCTTCTGATGGCTTTTCTTTCCCTTACAGACAGTGGAGGACTACCAGAACGGAGTGTCTCTCTGACAGGATCACCAGAATCTGTGCAGTAAGTAGTTTTTAGTCTTTGTCAGTGTTTTCAGGAAGATCAGAGGCATCACCTTTATTGCAAAAGTTGGTTTGTTTCATGCTGTTTGGGGTGGAGGGGAGGGGGGAGTTATGCCAACTTCTATTTGAACTGACCAAGTTTTATGTTCCTCTTGCTCTTTTAACAATTCAGGAATTTGTTTTGTAAATAGATGCTGGGTTTTTAATGAAGATGGTTGCCTTTCAGGATGAAGACACAATAATAATTTGGGCATGCAGTACCTAAAAGGCACAAATGGCTGCTGACTTTGGTCTTGCACATAGAGAAACATTTTACAACACAAATGTTTTTCTAGGTTAGCATGGGACTAAAACCATCATTGAATATTACAGTTATAGCATATCTATACTTGCTAAAGAAGCACAGATAGAACTGAAATAAATGCAGTATGTAAATTCAAAAATACAAATGATTGCAAAAATAAAGAGATTGTGTTTGCAACTGGAATAAATTCTATTAACCATTATGCAGGAAGCTGTGGAACAAACATGGAACATGCTGATTTGTAGACTTTTCAGGCTTGAAAGTATTGCTGGGAATTCCATTTCAAATCTTCGTCATCAGAGAGGAAATGTTGAGAATCTTGTAACTTGCCATCATTCAGAGTTGACTCTTTCTCCTCTTTGTAGAAAGGCAAAGATGATGCTTGATGATATTGTGTCTCGAGGGCGTGGTGGGCCACCCGGTCAGTTCCATGATAATGCCAACGGACAGAATGGTACAGTACAGGAAATCATGATCCCAGCTGGGAAAGCAGGCCTGGTGATCGGCAAAGGAGGAGAGACCATTAAACAGTTACAGGTGAACTTGAAGTATTACAAACATCCATATCACCATCAAAATCATTTTTTCCTCTTCTACTATTGGCTTGGTTTAAGTTACATATAAGGAGGAAGAGAGTACAGGAATTTTTGACAGTTATGCAACCCTTTTGATTTCTTGTTCATGTAGGAGCGGGCTGGAGTGAAAATGATTCTAATTCAGGACGGTTCACAAAACACAAATGTAGACAAGCCTCTTCGAATAATTGGTGACCCATACAAAGTGCAGGTAAGGCCGACTCTTTGTCTGTTTTGCTTATTGATTTCATCATTTTGCATTTGGGCAGGGTTGAGAGTAATTTAATTTTCCCTTTACTGTGATAGATTTTTAGAAGTTTCCTGTATCACTGTTCTTTTTGATTAAAAGACTACAATTCAACACTGCCAGTTAGTTTTCGATTATATTTGATTTAGAAAAGTATGATTATTCAGTTCAGATATAATGGAAAGCTATGGCTCTCTAGCCAGAAAGTGCACTGAAGAGGAAAGGTCTTTGGTTCATAAACATCCTTGTTTTACTTTCTCAAGATATGACAACTTTTTTGTTTTCATTTCTTTTCATTAAGATGTATTTTATTAGCGGGAATGAGAACAGTTTGCCCTCCAGTTTTGAGCCTTTCAAAAGCAAATCAGATTCCCCCCCCCCAACTG
>JANHZT010004368.1:72439-83324 GCA_032468215.1 Stegonotus admiraltiensis | reverse complement strand
GGAGCCAAATTGGTCTAAGCATTTTAAATTGTTTATTTTTTACATATTGTATGCACTTTGTTCTCTGGTTGTTCACCACCCCGAGTCCTTCGGGGGAAGGGCGGTATAAAAACCAAATAAATAAATAAATAAATTGATTGATTGATTGATAGATTTCTATCCTCACTTTATTTTGTATAATTCAAGGTGCCGTGCACAATGCTTCTGCCTATTTTCCTTAGAATGGGAAGGGAATTGGACTGAGGGAGAGGGATTGACCCAGAGTCCCCCAGTCAGCTTTCATGACTAAGGGAGGACTAGAACTCTCAGTCTGTAGCCTAGAAACTTCACCACTACAGCAAACTCTCTCTCTCTCTTGGCCACTGGCAATTTATTTTAATCCATGATAGCAAATTGTATTAGTGACAGTCCAGCACCCTCTTCAGCAAGGGAAGTTGGCTTGAAATCCTGTGCTATGTGGCGCAGGAAGGAGAGCTCTCTAGTTTCTCCAAGCAGTAGTACTATTTCTCTAGAGTAACTTCTTGGGCCATTTGCTACTTAGAAATCCCTATTGTACATCCTTATATTAGATCAATTATACTAATTTCTCCCCCCTCTTCTTTCAGCCCTGGAGGACCACCACCACCTCAATATCCACCTCAAGGCTGGGGAAATGCCTACCCACAATGGCAACCTCCAGCTCCTCATGATCCAAGTAAGTATTTGTTAGAACTTGTTGCTGTTTTTTTAAAAAACAAACTTCACTGTTAGTTCTCATCAGAGTGGATTACAAATTACAGTTGTGGATTCAGAAATGGCCAGGCTTGTATTCAGACTGTCATCTGATTCCAGGTAAAGCAGCAGCAGCAGCAGACCCCAATGCTGCCTGGGCAGCATATTACTCGCACTACTACCAGCAGCCTCCTGGCCCAGTTCCGGGAGCCCCCCCAGCCCCCACTGCACCACCGGTGCAAGGAGAGCCCCCCCAGCCGCCCCCCACCGGACAGTCAGATTACACGAAAGCATGGGAGGAATACTACAAAAAACTAGGTAACTTTACAGGTGCTTCTTCTCTTTTACTGGAAAAGGGCATTAACGGAATGATTGCTAGGGTTATAGGTGACAACTTGATTCAGAACACTTCAGCTCTTTTCT
Organism: Stegonotus admiraltiensis; assembly: GCA_032468215.1. Classification (NCBI taxonomy): domain Eukaryota; kingdom Metazoa; phylum Chordata; class Lepidosauria; order Squamata; family Colubridae; genus Stegonotus; species Stegonotus admiraltiensis. Next base: position 82,190 of record JANHZT010004368.1, on the reverse strand, counting down.
CTTTGCCTATTAATCTTTTCATTTTCTTTATCGGTATTCTGGATATTGGGTGCTTTGGGTTTAAGCTGAAAGAACTGAATTAATTTACATGTTGCCTTAAACTTCAAGGCCCTGTTTTCAAGCAAGCAAATTTCTACACATTAGAAAACAAAGCAAAATATTTGGTCCTAATAACTGGGTATCTTGATCATGTGTTTTCTTTTTAATCAAGCATCATAGTTGATTTTGTTCCCAAATATTTGTTATTTATTCCATATTGTTGGAATATCTTTCAGGATAATTCTGTCTTGCCTGATGATTCCCCAGTATTTTTTGTCTTAAGCTGGGCAGCAGTTAACTGCATGTGAAAACTGCTTATATAAGTTTATAAATGATGACCATCTCTCCCATAGTTCCAAAACTATGATAAAATATAGCTGTCCTGTATTATTTTTAAAAAATGCTGAACACAAAACAAAATTATTCAAGTCTTCAGCCTTTACTGTTTGATTCTCGCACCTACAATTTTTGGCTGACTGCTGGTAAATAATGCCATTGGTAATTGAGGCCCCTGCTTTTAAAGTTCTGTAAGGGAATATGTCTCTTGGGTGGTCAAAATACTTCAAGTGCAACCAAGTCCTGTTGTCCTTTGTTGTCCTACAGGCCAGCAGCCACAGCAGCCCGGAGCTCCCCCCCAGCAGGACTACACAAAAGCCTGGGAGGAGTATTATAAGAAGCAAGGTGAGCTAAAATGCCACAGGTTTTCCAAGGCAAACTGGATCGACTTTGGAATGCCGAAGGTTTTTTGTTGCTCTGTGCATTCTTATACAGGAGTAAATTGCACTGAATCAAGGTGGCGGGGTGTGCGCGTGTGTCTGAATAGGCATGGATGGGATAGACTAGAGAGACCCTTTTCTTTTTGAAAGCAGCTCAAGTAGCGACCGGTGCAGGGCCAGCAGCACCACCAGGACCTCAACCAGATTATAGCGCAGCGTGGGCAGAATACTACAGACAACAAGCTGCCTATTATGGACAGACACCTGGTGCTGGCGGACCAGTGCCACCCCCCACACAGCAGGGACAGCAGGTGAGCAGCTTGATTTAGCAACTGATTCCTGTGATGTCATCTCTGCCACCTAAGGTTTGTTATGCATATACTTTTAAGTATTTGGCCACTCTTGCTTCATCTGTGATAGAGGGCACCCAGTTTTCTATCTATTAGCACCAGCAACCATCCATTGACAAGAAGGACAGGTATATAAAATAAAGGTATCACCAGAGCTCACATTGAGACAGTAGGATGTAACATTCTTGCCATCAGGCTAAGTTACCAGTGTAGATTGCACCAGAAAAAGGGTGACCGTATGCGTCATTTCTAACATTTCCTCATGGGTGAGATTATTGAGAAGGAACCAGTTTGGTCTAGTGGTTAAGGCTCCAGGCTAGAAACCAGTAGACTTCTAATCACGCCTTAGGAATGAAACCCTGCTATATGACTTTGGGTCTGTCACTAAGCCCAACCCTCCTCATAGGGTTGTTCTTATGGGGGAAATAGGAGGAGGAAGGAATATTATATATGTTCACCGCCTTGAGTTACTTGTAGAGTAATGAAGGTGAGATAAAAATCTAATAAATACAATAATGTTGGTTAAATCAGAACCATAAGTTGTCTCCCCTCTCCCAAGTGTAGCCAAGTATGTACAGATTGCATATACATCAAACATGTTGGCTACAGAAACACCTTGCTGGCTATTGATACAAAGGTTCCAAGAAGCCTGGCCTTCCTCTTGTGCAAAATATCTGAAATGTGTTTACAAATGTATTTTCACAACCATGAAAACTTGATCATTATTTTTATAATAGAAAACAGGAGCTTTCGGGTACACTAATTTTTTTCTCCAGTACTAAATTCTGTGAATATGCTTCTGGTGCACCAAACCATTGCTAGGCTAATGTCAATACTGTATTCTGTAAGGAAAATCAATGACAGATGAGCAAAACCATCAAGCTGAAGGTCCTTTCTTCAAGCAATGCAATGACCTAGAAACAAGTAAAGCTATTACTACAAGCCAGTATGGGTTTGTCAAATAGATTGTGCCTGATAAATCTAACTGCATTCTTTGACTAAATTAATGGATCAGGTAAATACTGTGATTGTAGTTTACTTAGAAAAGTGTGGGATACGCAGCAGCATCACCAGATAGGTTTGTAACTGGCTGACCAACCACACTCCACATGTAGTCCTCAATGGAACTAGATTGACATGGAGGGAAGCCTGCAGTGAGGTATGCCAAGGTTCTGTATTAGGCCCAGTATGCTTCAACATCTTCATAAATGGTTTAGACAAAAGGGTAATTCATCAAATTTGGGAGGAATAGGCAACACTTTAGAAGGTAGACCCAAGATACTGAAGGATCTTGACAGACTTGAATTTTGTTCAAGTTAGTTCAAACTAACCCGCCCTGAGTCCTTCGGGAGAAGAGCGGTATAGAAATCTAAATAAATAAATAAACTAGCTTTGTTGGTCCTATCCAACAAAATGCAATTCCATGATGAGAAAAGGTCTTACGCTTAAGCAAAAAACAAAAACAAAATAAAACTCACAGTTATAAAATAGGTGGTGTCTGGTTCAACAGCAGTGACAGTGAGAGGGATCTAGGTGTTGTAGTGGACAACCTCTTAAGTATGAGGCAGCAATGTGCTGCAACTGCCAAAAAATCTGATTCATCAACAGAGGGATAGTATCAAAATCAAGTGATGTGATAATGCTCCTTTATACTGCTCTGGTGAGACCACACTTGGATACTGCATCCAGTTCTGGTCATCATGGTACAAAAAAGATATTGAGACTCTAGAAAGAGTGCAGAAAAGAGCAACAAAGAACAGTCTGGAAGCTAAGCCGTATGAGGAAGTTGTGGGAACTAGGTATATCTAGTCTAGCAAAGAAAAGGACTAAGGGTGACATGATCGCTGTCACAGAGGAGGCTGACTGATTCTCCAAAGCACCAGAGGGCAGAACAAGAAATACCAGATGGAGGATCCACCTTAGAATTAAAGAGCAATTTCCTGACAGTGAGAACAATTAAATCAGTTGAACGACTTGCCACCAGAAGTTGTGGGTTCTCCATTACTGGAGGTTTTCAAGAAGAGATTGGACAACCATTTGTTTGAAATGGTATCGGGTTTCCTGCTCAGACAGAGTTGGAAGACCTCCAAGGTCCCTTCCAATTGTTACTTGGTGTTCTATGAAAGTCACTGGTAGATGAGCAAAACTTTCAAGTGGAAAGGCCGTTTCTTATTCATTTTCTGCATGGCATTTCTTCAGGATGAGAGACGCTGTTGTCTCGGTGACTGGCCAGGGGAAGAGGCTCTATAAAATACAAGAGAACTGGAGCATTCCACAAACTCCCTAATAAACAGTGGATGGGTGATGAACAGGAAGTTCTATCGGACACCAGTTTCATTTTGTTTCCATGCTATTGAACTGCTTGCTAAATGGAATGGTGATGACATTTGGGGTGAGACCAAATGATGGGCTAGAAATAGGCTAGAAAGACAGAATTGCATGTATATTAAGCATATATTGTCTGTTTTATTGTCTACTGTTTTTATTTCTCCATTGTATTACTGTACCTGGAAAAACGGTAACATTCAAGGGTGCTCTGAGCTTTAGCAAATGAGGTTCCCTACCTGAAACCATGGGATAAACACCTTCTCTTATTTCCTTTCTCAATGACAGACTCCTTCATGTTTTCTCCTTTCCACAGGCTCAGTGAGCTGAATGTGACCCTCCCCATCTCCGAGAACCTTTTGTTTTGGAGAGAGAGGTGGCGGCTGCTGCTGCCACTGCAGGAAGTGGCAGGGTGGGAAGGGAACTGGCCTGTTGCTCTGATTGCTGGGTTTCTTCTGGGAATCTTGGCCATGCCACCTTCACATCTCTCTTAAAATAAATCCAGATCTCCAAACCTAATGTTGAGCCAGCAGCCGTAGAAGATAGCCGACTAAAACCGCCTCCACCAGACCCCATCCTGCCTGACACGCACCTCAGTTTTCAGGGTAACACTTCTTTTTCTTTTCTGTTTTGTTTTAAAAATAAACTTTACAAGGAAAAGTCACTCTGCTTTTTAGTTAGAGTTGGAACATTCCTCGGACAAAGGTGTTGGTGTTTCAGACAACCCCATCCCTGCCCTTCCATTTTCTCCACTGCTGGGACTGATCGTGTTTTTGTCTGTTCAAGAGGAAATTGGAACAAACAATTATATGCTCAAATTTTTACTTTTTACCGCTCGTTTTTAACTTCACAAATAAATGATAACAAAACATCCCCCTGTGTCTGCTGGGTGGTGTCTGTCTTTTTCTCTCTCTCTGTCTATAGGGTTTTTTGAAGCTGATGTTTGTTCACAATATAGCTGTTGTAAAAGCCTGGTAATGGTCATGAATTAAGAGCTTCCTGTGTTTTTATAGTTTGAGCAGGCATTTGTGCATTTTTGTTGAATAAAATGCTTTTTTGTTTTAAAGTCTCTGATGCAAATGTGTATGTTTCCAAAAACAGGTCTCAGAAGGTTTGAATGTTGCCAGGGCAGTGGGGACAGATATTTGACGTGAGCCAGGGGCAGGCTATTTATCAGTGAGGTTCCATAGACTGAATTGTGGTTTGGCTTGTGATGACCTTGAAATTCCATGTATGTAGTTTTAAAACAGCTTCATTTTTCAGCATTGGCGTATGAGAGGGGTACATTATAAAAGTAGATTTTCCAGCTTCTTGCACCAATGGCTGGAACCCCCAGCAGATTATTCATCATTAAATCCATTTGGATAATTTGGTCTAAAATGCTTTGCAGGATCTGAGAAGGTACTTGGAATGAGGGTTCTCATTCCACTAAAGAATATTTTTCTTCAGCATTTGGTTTCCTTCCCTGCCTTCCATCTCCACCCCGTCATGATGGGCTGGGATAAATTATTTTGTTTAAGTCTGAGTTGGTATTACAGAGGGATTTTAAAAACAAAGGACTGTATACAACTAAAGATTGAGGCCTACAAGAGGCTTTTTATTTTAAGTTGAAAGGGAAAGAAGTATGAAGTATTCTCTAATGCAAGGCATTCACATACCTCCTGACATGGGCAATAAAAGTAGTCCCTGACTTAAGACTACAGTTGGGTCCAGAATTTCAGTCACTGAGAGATGCAGTCATTAAGCAAGTCATCATGTGACCAGACTTAATTTTACAACTATTTTTCCTGCTGTCTAAGCAAACCTGACTTCCCCAATTCAGGTTGTTTGCTGGAAACCTATCAAACTGGCTGGGAAGGTCACAAATTGCAATCACATGACCGCAGGATGTTGCAACAGATAAATGAGCCAGTGCCTGATTTGTGATCAGGTTGGGGTGGTGTGACAGTCATAACTTTTAGGATGTGTCATAAATCACTTGAGTGTCATAACTTTGAACCATCTTAACTGAACAGTTATTAATCAAGGACTACCTGTAGTCATAACTTAATGGAAATGATGGGTTAATATGCAATTGTTTTTCAAATGTCACTGCACCTCCTGCTGATACTCATTTGTGACCTCAGATCTGTGAAAAGTATATATTACAATTCAAAAATGTGCTGGAAAAGTGCCCAATTTGCCCAAGTTTATCTTTTCATGTTCCTGATACGCATCATCACCAGCTGAAAATCCTTCTGGCTACTTAGTAATCGCCAGAATGTCTTAGCCTGGAATTTTGCTACTTCAGTCATGACTTGGAGATATGATACTTTGAAAATATAAAGTGTTAATTCTAGAGATAAATTAAACAAGTAGGAATGTATCCTTGACTCAGGAATTCCAGAAAGAGTATCCCAATTAAGAGAATGAACTAAGATTGTAAATTACAGCTTGCATATATGCTGCAACAGGAATTCCCCCTTTATTTTATGATTTTTCACTCTGAAAGTGATCTTTCACTCTTACTTTTTGGCCATCAGCAAATTTTACTTACAGAGAACCATTTGCAATCATGGCTTTTCTTGGAGATTGCAGGATGTAGTTTAACATAGATTTCTGAATACATCATCATAGACAGGACTACTTACTACGCTTCAGATTATTAGGTGAGGTTGATGTAGTTGTGAACCAAAATGGATTTTTTTTTTAAAAAAAGAGAGTTCTGAGGAAGGCATGGTAATAGACCAGAGGTTAATTTTTTTTTATTTTTCTGTAGAACTAAATAGCTATACCACAGAGGTAGCTGCTTTTATCACATCATCAACCACACTGCAGCACTTGGCAAAGACTACTTCTGGGGGTTCCTCCCCAAGGATCTGCAAATACAAAAACAGTGGTGGGATTCTTAGATACCTCTTCTAGAATGCTCCAGCCTCTTTAAGCTCTTTGAATAACACCTGGTTTAGAAACAGGGTTGCCTTAGCTCATAGAGTTACAGTTATGGGGATGTCTAAAAATGCCCAAATACAGTAAAATGTTCTTAAATAAATTACTGTTATCTATTCAGATGCTGCTGGGAAGTATGGAAATAAGCCCTCACCATTATGGGATACTGAACACTGAGATTTTCCCAAGATGTTATAGCCAAACTTTAAAAAAAACCCTAAATGAGCAGTCTTTTTCATCTTGTGACAGTTAATTTACTATGCAAAATGTGTTTTCAGTGAAGAAATGTGTTATGCACTTTATTTATTGTGAAGTTATTTCCTGTCAGTTTTGTTGAGTGACTGAGAGGAATAAAAACATAATATGAAAATTGTAAGAACTAGTTAGCCTGCAATATCAATTCATTCTTCCATATTTCATATTATGCTAAAATAGCCTTTTAGGGTGTACTGTAATATTTTTTGTTTAAGAAACAATGAAATTAACTGATATTGGGATATATTCATGTGGACTGCTATGCTCTCAAGACAGCAACGTTATGAGACTGGATAGATTATTTCAGCTCTTCTAAGGGAAAAAATAAATACTCTTTTCATACTTTTAAGAATTCTATATAGCTCTTTTCCTTTATTGGATCAATACCAACATGCTTAAAAAAATAGAACGTGATTTGAACATTTAGGATTCATGCTGCTGGTGAATAGAGGGAGCCATAATACAAGTTAAATATCTGCAATACTGTCACAAATTTCTTAATACTCTATATACACAGTATTAGGAAAAGTAAATTAGGCATTGCTTCTAATACAATATCCCTAATGCAGCAAACTTAGGTTTCCCCTAAGCAATGTTTCCTCTAATTTCTGGTTATGTGTGTGGGACAGAATGTTTTGTGAGCTTTACCCAAACCAAATACAAATGTGTGTACCTTAATGTGAATATAAGAGTAACTTGTATATCTATGTGATAGCAACATGTTAAAACATTGTCTTAGTACACTTTCTACTTTTTGTATTTTAACTATGTCATATACTCCTTCCCCCCCCCTTACCGCTATCATTATATATCATTTATATTTATCACCTGCTTCATAGGTGAAGCTTAATGGGAAAGAAAAGTTGTTGTTGGGAAGTGTTGCTTTAGTCTAAAACAGAATCAAACTGAGCATAGTTCTCCCATCCCAAGCAGCTAGGCTTTCTTTGCCAAGGACTGGGGGGGGAGGGCAAAGACCTACATTCCGGAGTATGCTTTTCTGCAGGTAGTAGGTGAGGACAGGATCACAGAGTGTATAGTAAGTTTCAAGCCGCTGCCGGATAATTCTCTCATGGTCATTCACTCTTTGGCCCAGCTGGCTTCTGATCATCAGCCGCTGGATCATAGTCTCTGTAGAACAGTCAAACACTATAACAATGTTGGGCAAACGTCCCACCTGCAATGGGAATGGCATAAGTTGGTCAGTTCAATGCTTGGCCTGAAACTCTTTTTCTAGTTGGGAATGGAGAAGACTATGGTCAGAAGTCAATGCTTAAAATATCAGAGCATATTTACATTTCAGGAGGAAGTTACTATGTGTGGCAAAAAGGTATTGAAAAGCAAGCCAGTTTGCCTGGTTTGAAGAAAAGCTACTCAAAACTTCACAAAACGCTGTTGCTATTGAGAAACCTCGAATAATGGGAATATCATGTTTAAAAATGCAGATCTGGGCCATATGAAGAAAACTGACCTCAGATCAAAGAAACTCCTTTAGCATCTGTTAATAACTGAAAAATTATGTTAAATATCCAGATGTTTGTGAACAAACCAAAATATTACTACAAGTAAAAGTTTTCAGAAGATTTGTGTCTCACAGTTTAAAAATTGAGATGGTGTTCTCTTTCTAACATAGAAACAGCAATATGAAAATAAGATACTAGCAGGGGAGAGGAATGCAATAATTAATTGAACTGAAAGAACTACATTTCTTACTCTAGACTTTCACACATCTTCTGCAGCAGGATCAGCATTCTTTTAACATCCTTGCTTCACCCTTAGCTTTTCATTAATATCTAACATAGATTTATTTTGGTCTAAACTAGCCATTTTAAGTTCTTTCCTTGAGTTAAAACAGAAGAGTCCTATATTGAGGCAACCAATATGCTCCCAATATTTACTTCCATATTCTTCAATGACTCCTGTTCCAATTCATGACATCCTATGGCGAGTATAGGCAAGATAATGTCAGTTTTCTCAATCTACAAACTTGACCACAGCGAGGAATGATGCAGACTGAAGTCTGAACACTGGAAAGGCTACAGGTTCCCTGCATCTGCTGTAAACTAAGCAATCCTTTCACACACACACACACACACACAGACTATACTTACAACTTCCTCAAACAGCCTGGCTTGATTGATTTCTCGGGGGAAGCCTTCAATAAAGAATCCTTTAAAATTTTCAGCTTTTAACATCTTGTCAGTCAGCAGTTCCAAGATGTAGCCCTAGAGAGAAAAGTGCAATGAATCTCTTAAGCTCCTAATTTTGCAAGTTGTACTGCTCCATCTTCCTTTCAGGATAGGGACAACTATTTAACCATCTTGATATCCAAAATTTTATGACAGCAAGTCAAGAAAAAAGTTCAGCCCCTTTATTCAAAATGGTAAACAGAGTTCAGCTTTCTTGGACTTTCTCAAAGTCCAATTTAATTTAATTCCTTTAATTAAAAGGAATTAAAAAGAAAAGCTGAGAAATGGCTGTCATTGCCTCTAAATATTGCCTCAAAAATGCAATGTTCATATCAATTTCCTCCCAGCATAGTCCTAGAAAACCAGAATCAGAAACTGGCTATAAAGAATCACAGAACCAAGTCCTTATCATCTAGAGTGGCCCTCCACTCTATCGAGGGCCTACCTCAATGACGGGTTTTGGAATCCCGAGAGGTGGCATGTCGCTAAGAAGGGACTGAGGGGTTTTTTAAAATTGTCTTTTGTTAATTTTCTAAAGGGATGTGAGGGGTTGGAGGGTGATCTTAGTGGGGGTTTGGGGGGGATTAGGATGGGTTTGGGGGAAAATCCATCAGGGTCAAGTCCGGGTCCTGCGAGAGGCTGTGGCATTAGGGATATAGATTCGGAGACGAAGGAAGAGGCTGGAGCTCGTCCTAAGGAGGGTTGTTCTATCTGCACTGTAGGTGGGAGGGGCAGATATGGTGGAAGCAGGGGACCGTATCATGTTCGGGGAGTGTGCACTTGCTATTTGCGAGCGATTGCGCACTCCAGTCCCCATAGCTTTCCTCGTTCCCCGGGTGGTTCAGATCCTCAGAGCCTGGGCCTTCGGCTGATGCTATGCAATGCCAGGTCCATGGTAAATAAAGCCCCCCTCATTTACGATCTTATTCAGGAGGGGGGAGCGGACCTGATG